>CM075857.1:85352698-85510198 GCA_037975125.1 Latrodectus hesperus | reverse complement strand
TCATTTGGAAAGTGCTTCTGCATATTTTCTTACCTACTTAGCATTTTTCCTATTTTGAAAAAAAAATATTTTAAGAGCATTGGATGCAAATTCAGATTATCAGCAGTGCATTTGTTGCATTTTGCAGACATGAATTTATGAATTCCAAATCAAATCTGTTTCCTTTGTATTTCTAAACATATTCAGATTTTCAAAATTTTGTGATATATATATATATATATATATATATGTGTGTGTGTGTGTGTGTGTGTGTGTGTGTGTGTGTGTGTGTGTGTGTGTGTGTGTGTGTGTGTGTGTGTGTGTGTGTGTGTGTGTGTGTGTGTGTGTGTGTGTGTGTGTGTGTGTGTGTGTGTGTGTGTGTGTGTGTGTGTGTGTGTGTGTGTGTGTGTGTGTGTGTGTGTGTGTGTGTGTGTGTGTGTGTGTGTGTGTGATTGATTTTAAATTAAATACTAAAGCATTTAAAGTTCATCAATTCTTGAAAATTTAGAACGAAGCTTTTATACTTGGCAATGGTGTTCCATTGGATTTCCATATTTTTCACGTGAACGTCAATTAGATCTGGAACTCCATCATAAAAATGGAATCCAAACCATAACAAGCTTTCAATTCAAAGACTGGGATTTGAACCATGAGTTGATGGATATAAGACAAGAATGTTTAAAATTTAGCAATTGAATTACTTGACGCTTACAGAAACAATTAAAAAAGAGACGAAGAATGTTGCAAAGCAATAATTTTCTAATCCAAAATGCAACTAGGAATTAAATTATGACATACTATTTTGCTAAAATACAAATTTTTTAACGTGTCATAAATTATAGGAAACAATTATCTGATGATGATAGAGAAGCACTGATTTCGATTTATGATCAAAATAATAATACCTGATGCAGAAATATCGAAATTTATCACACTAAAAAAGAAAGTTTTGAGAATAGACTTTCAAATTGCATTCAGGCACGAGACTATATTTTTTAATTATTTCACTCGAATGGCACGTTTAAAAATTGTTTTACAACACATTTTTCTTTCTGGTAAAATAAGGAAATGCATTATTGAAATGTACGGAAGACACGCAGCTTAAAATGTGACACTCAAAATTAGTTAGCGTGTGTACTCACGATCTTAATAAGACTAATGAATATGAATTTAAGTGAATAAGTTTTGAATTATAAGCACACACACACAGCATGCAGTAACCTGTTCAAAATGAGTGAGAAATTGAAGCAAAAGAAATATGAGTATAGCATGTCATTGAAGAGGTATTCGAGACTAAATATTTAATTAGGAGGAGATAAATCTGGCCTAAATAGCTAGCCAAAGCGTTAATAATTAATAAGTGTTAAAAATCAGTTTATTTATGGAAAACTAAAAATAAATACATTTTCATAAATAAATTTCTTTCATAATGCTGGCTATTTTGTTTAAAACATTAAAAAATTATTAACTACTTAAAAAGGATATTAAAAAAAAAAGTCAAGTGATTTATTAAAACAAATTATAGCATTTGAATACAACATAATATTTTAAGATTGTTACTTATATACTTATATTTTTTCTTAAGGTTTTTATTTTTATAAAATTTTAGGGCAGTTTTAATCTTTTACATTCAAACAAAGGGAGATTTCCTTTAAGGACTTTTGCTTGCATTAACTATTTGATTAGTTAAAAATAAAAACTGCAAAAATAATCAATTTCTAAGACGTAACTAATTTGAGAGCCTCAGTTTATAGGCACAATAGAAAAAGACAGAAAGAACATTTAAATATGTACATAGTGAGAAATGTTTTTAAAATTGTTCAAAAGTTTTTTCATTACTTTTGTTAAAATAATTGGAAAATATAAATTTAAAAATAGGCATTACGAAAAAGTTTTTCTATTTATCTATTTAAATAATTTTACGTATTTTATTTTCAATATTTTAGGAAAATGTTTTCTCACCAAGGATTTTTTGTTTATTAACAAATCTAATTTTATTATTGCTTCATTTTAAATAATTGTTAAAGATTCATTACTTGTTATTTTTCAATACATTCAAATAATTTCAATAAGTTTGATAAATATTGTTTAATTAGATTTTTATTTCATTACTCATTTTGCAATATTTTCCTTTAATCAATTGTATGCTTCTTGAGCTAAAAAATGTGTTTGTTTATTTTTCTATAATTTTAATAAATGATGAAGGTTGTTATTTATTTTTGCAACAGGAAACCGATTTCTAATTCAAAATCTTTAATGTTGCTTCTTCGCATATAATTATGTCCTTTTTTCTCTATCACTGTTTATTTTGATCTTTATAAACGCATAGATTCAACTCTTTGAATTGGAGGCTTTCATCAATTATGATAGACATGACAAAGGGTAATCGTAAGATCATTTAATTGTAATATACATGGATATCTAGCTTATAGTGATATAAACGAACTAGTTTTAAGTCACACATAAGAGAGTTTATGAAGCATTTTAGTAGGAGTAAAAACAAAGCATTATGTGTAGATTCTAAAACAAAGCATTACAATAACTTTAAGTAATATTTTCAATCATTACATTTTTCACTACATTAAATTATTTCGAATTTATTTTTTATCAGTAAACTTTTTATCAATTTCATTCCTAAGCACAGTTTATCTTCAGTTAGAAAATCAAAATGAAAATTATTATTCAATCCTTTTTAGCATTAAATGAAAAAATCCTGAAAATTGTATATTTTTGTGAAAAAATATAATATTATTCACTTTTAGGATTGGCATTGGTTGTTGAAAGTATTGTCAAGAAAATAATTTTATTTAATGAATATATTTTTAACACTACTTAGTTTATAAAAGTGTCTCGTGCATTAGTGGCATTCTTTAAACTTTAATTCTGAAATCATAAAAAAGTAATTAATTGAACAACAAAGATAGTTTTATAGTAATTTTTATGAATTTCAAAATAAGATTTCATGTTTGTTTTAATATATTCCTTATGAGATTGATTTCAAGCTATTTAATATCATCTGATGTAAGCACAATTTTATTTAAAAATAAATAGAATTTATAACGTGATTGAAATTTCTTACGGAATATATAAATTATTGATAAAAAGTATGTAGTGATGTTAATAAATATTCGTTGCAGGTTACATACATGACTTTTTCCAAGATGTTTCTTAAATATTTCTAAAAATTTAAAATTTAAGGAAGGCAAAACTTTTTTATTATTTAAATTATTTTATGATATTTCACTTGCATTTTACTTTATTAGTTTATTTCTAAACTATGAAGAAGAATAATATCTTGTGAGAAAGTGAAACCCCTCAATTATATTCTAAGAATATAAATAACTCAATTGCCAATTATCTAATAGATTTGTAATATTTATATTACAAATGGCTTACACTACATTGAAAAATAGTATTTAAGAAAGAATTTGGTTAAAAAATATATTTAAACTAATATAAAGAACAAGTAATTTTAAAAGCGACAGTAGGTAAAAATTCTATGTCATTTTATGTGTGATTTTCGACATTATGTTTGCATCATCTGACATTAAAGTAGCTGCTAAGAAAGAGAATATTTAAAATTTATTTGGAATAAAAATCTCTGCTACCTTTTTGAAGTTACTTAAAATCCCTTACAGTCGTAAATGAGAAAACGGAAACGGTTTTTCTATTTGCACACAAAAGATATTAGCAATCACGGAAATGTACAACTCTTTGGACAGTAAAAAATTCTCAAGAGATCTAGTCAAAGAAAACGCTTCTATTCGGTAGGACAAATTGCTTGAGTTCGTAACTGATATATGATCTTAGTATAACCTCGACTAAAAAATATCCTTTAACCAGTTTCAGTGAAAATAAAATTGAAACGCTCTACTTTGCTGACTAGAAAAGTTAAAGAAAACATATCAAGACTTCGATATTGGCTTAAGAGATTTTTCTCCTGAAAGAAGAAAAGAACTAAGTTCAATTGATACTGTGGTTCTTGGATAAATTCTTGTAGATTTTTGTTTGCTTTTATTCACTTACTTCTTGCATTCACTAAACTTTAGGAATATATTATATTCTCTAAGTTCTTTTTAAGGAAAATTAGTAAAAATTTACTATTTCATTAATTATACCGATGTTTTTATTATTTTATATATATATATATATATATATATATATATATATATATATATATATATATATATATATATATATATATATATATATATATATATATATATATATATATATATATATATATATATATATATATATATATATATATGTAGGGCTAAATTATACAAAACCTTCCAAACATATTTCTTACATGAATTAGTAATTTTGCATCAAAATCTACTTACAATACTGATTTTAAACAAAGTTTCTAACAATGTTTAAAAAAATTAATTATTTCAAAATAACATGGTGCGATTACAATCAAAATTAAAATAATTTTGGCAATTTTTAAATAAGATTTATTTGCTGTAATTGAAAATTGAAATAATTTTGTATTAAAAATTATCTAGCAAATATAAAATTCTGAATATATATTATGAATTTATTATTAATAAAAATAATGGAAAATTTAAAAAAATAAAATACTTTTTTTCTGAATAAATAAGTCTTCATATATTTATTATTTTAATATATTTTGTAAAATATTAATTGAAAATAATGAAATCATGAAATAAAAATAATTAAATTTATGTAAAAATAAGATTATAAAAGTTTACCTGCAGGTTGACATATCTTACAAAATGTTCCATATTGAACAATAAAATTTTTCGTTTTGTCAAGAATTGATTTAAAAAATATAGTCTTGATATTAAATTGTAATGCATGTGTTATTATTAAACAATTAACAATACATTAAATTATTAATTATGTAATTATATATTGTAAGATATTTAATTTTTAAGTACAAATATCTGGCGGAAATGCATTCAGCCAAAAATTATTTGGTTACTGCAACATATACTTCTTAATTGTTTCATATCATAGACACTATTAAATAAAAAATTAAAAAACAATAAGCTTGTACTTAGTCCTGTAAGTCACAGTAGTTAGTATACATTACTTTTACTTCCTGCTATCAAAATTATACGCTATAAAGCAATGTGTTATTAAGTAATGTAGCATCAAACTTTTTACCTCCTCTTACATTAAAATTAACAAAGTTTAGCATTCATTTGTAAATGATATTAAATTAGATGATGGGAATGAGAGAACATAAAATTTTTTAATCTAGCATTATAAAGGGTGGAAGTGCCCTTTGTAATTAGAAATTTTGTTTATATTTCTTGGAAAATATTTTCTTTTGCACTCAATATAATTAAAAACGTAGGAATATTGAATAAAATTCCTCAATTATTTAAACTTTACAGCACTAAATCCTTATAATACTCAAGACTACTTGTTGAGGATGTGCTTTTTTTCAAATTTCTGAATTGAAAACCATAAAAAGCCGAACATTATAATGTATTTGAATACTGTATAAATGAATCTTAAGAGAACATTGAGACTAATGAATACAAAAATGAGAGTTTATTAATAACAAAAATACTTTTATTTGATAAAACATGTTGATGTTTTTTACTGTATTTCTCATGATAGTTTTCTTATTCAAGAAGCTTGCTTCATCTATACTTTTAACATTCTCCTTAGATATTATATTTTATAATTATCTTTCAAAAATTTATTTTTTTAATTATAATATCGAAGGGATTTGTTTACAATGTTGTAATTTTTGTTTTTTGCAAGGAACCAATCTTTAATACTTCAACCGAAGGCTTAAGTTTAATAATAAACTTTTATTTTGTATCTGAATTTTAAGAAACATGTGCCATAGTTTTTAAAAAATTTAAAAGTAATTTTCAGTGATTCTAATGTTATAAATTTATTATTTGATATTTAAAAAGTACATTATAATTTTATTTTCAAATTTTCATTTCAGTATCATTTAAATATTATGTTTTTATTACTACTAAATTGGTGATAGTCCCCTTCCACAAAAATTATGTTCTCAGTGTATTTCTATAAACACACACGCAAGCCGACTCTAATGGAATGGTGATTATGTCATGAAAGTTTTGCGTGATTCAATTGGTTTACGCAAAGGACATTCTAATAGAAACCCGCAGCAACATTCAAACATTGAGTGGAAGAGGGATATTTCCAATCCCAATGATTCATGCACGAACCGAGAAAATTTGTAAATTTTAGATATACCTATTATTATACAAATATCATACAAATCATATAAATTATTCTTACAATATTTACAAAGAATAGTAGACGATTATATGCTGCTGGTAATTAAAAATTTTCACTGAAATTCTGAGTCTAACAACACTTATTTATATTTTTATCCTAAATAAGATTTACGAAGTAGGGAATAAAGAGCTCTTACGAACTCTACTCAAATTGCTTCTATTTATAGTTCAGTTCAATTCGAAAATATATAAAAAACAAATAAACCTTCACACTATTGCTACAAAAGTGAACACGCCTTCGGAAATGATGACTTATGGAAATAACAATCCCCATTTAATTGCATAAGCAGACTGTTTTCTAGTTTTAATTTTCCAGTTCTCACACACTAGCCAACACAAGTGAAGAGCACGTAATTCTTCCAAGTAATTTTTTTCACTAAGCACTAAAAATTAGTTCTTGTTGCCATAGCTACAAAGATTTCTTATGAAAAAGCTAGTCACACATTTACGGATTGCTTTGAAGCTGTTATGTCTTTTAACAGAATGAACAACCACAAAAACATAAAGTAAAAAAATAATTAATGACTATAGTTCAAACAGTTATAAATGAGCTAAATAGTTTTGCGTTGTTTAAGATAAAATGTATGTAATTAAGAAAATCATGAATGTATAATCACTTCTTAAATATAAAAATAACAAATTATTTAAAATTTTTAAAAATTAACATTTGTATTAGTTTCAAAATTAAAACATTTAATTTACAAGCTAGTAAAATTACATAATTTGGTCTTGCAAGGATTGTTAATTAAAGAACAGATGATTCACTTCAACAGAATATTTTGTTATATTCACTATTAATGTTTTATGAATTTCATTGTTTTTATTTGATGTTTATTAACTTTAATGCGCGATGTTTATTATTTATTTTTCTTTTTTAACAGACAAAAATGGGTTCAATTGTAATTATTTTATCCTTTAATTTAAAATAGTGAATACACTTTAATGTATTTTATTATTATCATATGTTATATTGTATTTTATAAAGTTAAAATCCATTTCATGCTTTGAAATTGATATTTTATTCGAAAGTAGAATATAGAAATTCTGTACACAATTTAGTCATATATCTCAATTTATCATTTTCCCTCTTTTTGTTCCTGTTCAGTAGTTTTTTAATTAATTTATAGGTATGTATTCATATGCTCTCATTTTACTGAGACATTTAAACGTATGAAGATATTATATGCAAAAGTTTTAATTTATTAAATTTTTGGTATAAGATAATACAAAAAAATAATTAGAAAACTAAAAATTAACAACACAATAAGGAAACATTTTATAGATAAAATTTTATTTTCTTAAATCAATAATTTTGATTTTTTTCAATTCGGTAAAAATAATCACAGATGTTTTAACATTGAAGATATAACATTTCTAATAATTCTAAAATTAAATGAATTAGTTTCAGTCTTCATTTTTTCCTGTTCATGTGGTTACAAGAGTGAGCTGTTTTCATTCCTTTTTATTAAAATATGAGTATTTAATTGAAATTTCCTGAAAATCAAACTCCGATTCCAATTTATTAAGATGTTATTTCAAAGAAAGCATAAACTATATGCTTATAAATTTTGAGCTTTTCCATATGAGAAAAAAATCAAAATTAATTTCTGAACTAAAGATTTTTTTCTAATTCTTAACTTCTAATGAAGAAAATATTGAAGTAAATATGCATAAAATAATACAAATGACATTTGCCATTTCAGAAATGAATATGTTACAATTATTAAATATGTTAATATAAACATGCATATTAAGAATAAATAAATATTTTAAAATATTCAGGAATTAAAAAATTTCAATTATTTTTAAATCAATCATTTCTTTACTTAAACAGCAAAATATAGCACGAATGAATAAAAATCCCTACACCTTATATACGCTACATCATTTTTATATTTTTTAACCATTTAAGACAGTTATATTTTGAACATGAATATTATAAATAGAACACATTGTTACATTTGTAAATAATACTAAGTTATGAGAAATACATTTCCTAAATAGTAATAATGAATTATCTATATTTTATTTTTCAAATTGCAACATTATTAAAATTAAAGATCTAATCAGTTACATTTTGGAGATTTCTCTTCAATTTTTTCATAATTTTAAATAAATTGAAGCTAAGCTTGTTAAAATTGTAGGAAAATTTCAGTTGCAATTTTTCTTTTTCATAAACTGATTTTAATCTATTTTTTATATACGCGACTATTCCGTCTTAAATAATTTTGTTTTAAACTACAGTTTAAAATTTCTATCTTTACTACATATGTGACAAAAGATATTGATTACAAAGCTTAAATTTACAAGGAAACTTTATAAGTGCATACTAAGCATTTATTTTACTCTAATATTTAGTAATACTTTTTAGAAAGTGAAACAGGAAAATTAATTTAAGAGCATAATTTTTACTGCATTATAAAACGATGATTCTCATCATATAAATACATTTACAATAATAAATAATGATATTTGCTACACATTTTTAATTTTTTTAAAAAATATATAGAAAAAATGTTTTTATGTATTTCATGTAAAGCATGAAAAAAATATTTTAAAATTTCTTTTCTTAAAATCAAATATTTTGGTTGTTGATTGTTGGTAGCCCTTATTTTCGATTAACATGCAATTATAATGAGTACCCTTCTGGGTTTTTAAATTAATAAAAATGCTATGTATTTTAATCTGACTTGTAAGACTTTATTATATTGAACATTATAATTTTAAACTTGCAACACTTTCTCATTTAAATTAACAAAAGAAAATTAAAAGCGAATCTAACATTCTTTCTGTCTAAAAGTTTAACTGATTAGTCAAATAAAAAATCATTATTTCAATTATGATACTTTAGAATTCAAAAGGTGGTTTACTTTGTAAAACGAAACTAAAAATTTTATTACTTCACAACAGATTTTGGTTAAAATTTTGTATTACTCAATTTCATGCATTTATTATAATTGAGGTTATAACAGTTATCTTTCATAGCAAAATATTGGTAAGAAATTTGTCATTTAACTCAGATTTTTTCAATTGCAATTTTCAATATCGATATAAACAATAATTTACCAAGCAAGCTTTTTTCACGCATTCATTTTTTTCAGTGTCATTGAAATTAAACCTAACAATTTAAAAACATATTTTTGTTAATTATTAGCACCATATCTTTCCTTTACTACAAATTTCTAATTATAAAAATTATTTTAACATGAATTAATAAAAATATTTGATGATTATCTATGAATTTCCTGTTTGTCTAGTAATTAAAAACTTGCCATAAAATAAAATATATTAAATAAGTTATAATTATTTTTGATTCCCTAATACATGGAAATTATTTTAGATTTGATTTCATTTTATCACTCATTTTAGTTTTATGATAAATTCAAAAACGTTTCTAAGATTTTAAACAGTACTTTTAATTATTACATGCTTTTTTTAAATCACCATTTGTAGAGATTGATGCTGAGAATTTCTCGACTTGTGTAACAAAGAAACTTAACTTTCAATAATACAATGCTGCAGTGGAGATGCAACTAATTTGAAAAAGTTTTATTTATTAAATCACTTTTTCCAAAGTCTAAAAATATTTGGATAATTTTTATAAAGAAAAAATACACAAATTTATGCCAGGCTTGTTTCAATGTGCAAGCAATGGTCAGCTCTCCACCTCTTTGTTAGATCCATTTTCCAACTATTGAAGCTTATTAAAAATAAATTTAAAAACAAACTAACTGATCTACAATTGCTCATTTGTAATTGAATGGTACTCATTACCTGCTTTTCCAAAGCTAATAAAATATTTTCATAATTAATAAGAATTACATCTTTCTGATTAAAGTTACCGATTCTGATTAAGATAACTGATGACGCAGTTCAATTCAACATCCGCAAAAAAGGACCTGCTTGGGAAACCAAGCAAGCCTTTCTATTCTACGAAAGCTTAAAATTATCTCCCTTCGGCATAATATAAATTTTTAATGGATCCCGTGTTACCTGGATATTGGAGGCACTGAAATAGCAGACACTTTAGCAAAGGAGGGCTTTTTCTTCCACACTTACCTACCTTAAACACTTGTCCCGGAGAAAAGCCCAGTTTAAAACCGATTGCCAGGTACTTTTGACTCACCACATCTACAAGGACTTTCTCTGCCTCTTTCCTGTGATAGGAAATCCAGCACTTGCCTTGCACGTCTTGCCTCTGGTCACCTGAAATGCCTCACTTTTGTAGTGGGTAACAAGACATTCTCCCTCTGTCCTAAAATGCCATGGACACCAAGCTTCTCCTGAGCATATCCTGGATTGTATGAATATACTCTTCTCCGTCAACGGATTCCTTGATTTTTGGTCTGACTCCGTCAGACCCCTTGGAGATAAGCAACAACAACATATTCATTATTAGATTTGTTATTTATTATAAGTATACACTTGTAATACGGTTATATTCTATAATCTCGTATTTATGAATAAAGAAATATCATTTTCTTTTTGTTTTACATATCTGGTATGCAATTAGTTACAAATTAAAGATTTTTTAACGTTAGCAGTCGTTTTTGGTTGGCAGCTCAAGATAAATTTTAAAATCGATGCATTATATCAGGATCTTCATAAGTCTGGTATCCACTAAAAAAATTAATAACCTTTTTTAAAATATTTAAGTTGAAATATATCTAACAATAAAATCGAGAAATTTAAAAACAAAGTTATTTGGTGGAACAAATTATTACCTACAAATGAAGGAAAATGCTCCCTTAAACTAATTAAGGAAAAAAAAAAGATTTTTTTTTTGTAATGTAATCTCAATTTTTTTATTTCTAATAGCCAGGAAAGTAAACAAATAAATCTGAGAAGAATAAAATATATAAACATCAAAAGAAGACACAAAATATAAAAGAAAGACCGAAGTCGTCATCTCAGAATAAATTTTGCAGTCACGGAGTCAAATCCATGGAGTGAATTACAGCAATGGAGATGGTTATAATTTATGTTTATCTTTAAAAGCAAATAATAGACAATAATGATAAAATAATAGATCATAGATTCGTAGGTAATAAAAGTGTTCACCTAAGCAGTTGTGACCTACTAGGAGACAAAGGTCTCCTAATAGCGTCTATGCGATGTTTGACTGGTATTGCTTTTATCTGCCTCAATCCAGTTCTTGTTCTTTATCCTTTCTCATAACAAAAAAGAGCTACTAATTTTCATTATTTGTTTTACATAATTTTACGGAGTGGTAGGTCAGTCCAGAGCAATTTGAATGAACTACCTGAATGCCTTCACGAGCAACGAAATCAGCCTGCCCGTATGTGAAAATGCCACAACATCTGGGAATATATTGGATGGTAACAAATTCGTTCTTTTCTACTAGAAGTCTGATAAGCTCCTAGCACTGAAGTACACTATACGATAAGGTATTCTCTTGCAAACTACAATGCTAGCCACCGCAATTGCAACAACGAGAAAGACAAAAGATATCACAACAAAATTTATTTTGTAGATAACATGTTGACAAAGTATCAAATGATTAAATTTATAGACTTCTGTGGAGTGTTGTTCCCGCCAAAATAACTAGCCAGAGTAGCCTCCATTGTTGGAGATCACCGCTGCCACACGCCTTGGCATTGATTCAAAGAGATTTTGGATGTTTTCTTGGGGTACAGCAGACCAAGCAGCTTTTACACTTTTCCAAATTTGATCTAGTGCCACAGCTGGGGATGTAATCTGAGTCTATCATTAAACAACCATAGACCACATGTTTTTCATTGGAAAAGGTCTGGAGAATGAGCCGGCCAGGTAAGATATTCAATCTAGCGATTGATGAAGAACCCTTAGAATCTACAACCATATTTCAACAGGATAATGCCTGCCACATATGTTCATGCATTATCCTATTGAAATATGGCTGTGGGTAAACCCTGAATGTAATGAAAGACAACTGGTTCCAACACCTCGGAGATAAAGCTAAAGCATGTTGTAATTTTAATGTTATTTTCATGCTTCCTTCAGGTTGTTGCATTTACTTAGGCCAGTAGTGTAATTACAAAGATTGCATCATACGAATCAATGAATAAAATAATATTTTCTAATTTAAGATGGATATTCAATAATAGCTTGAATTCAATAAATAAAGCCTGAACTTTGCCATCAAAAGTTGCTCTGTATTTCTTTGCAGATGCATAGAATGAAAACAAATCAGAAAAAAATCTGAAACTGCTGCCATTTGTGACACAGAATAGGAACTATCTGTATAAAAATGTAGCCAATAATCTTATGGGTACTTACCTTTTGCATCAGTAGGAATGGTTTCCCATGAAAGAGATTTCAGAACTTCAGAAACTATCTGACTATTTATGTTGTCTCACTGTTAAGATTAAAATTTATTTTGATTTCTCTCTCTCTCTCTCTCTTCTGAATCAATTTAATACTATTATTCCTTAAATTTTACTTCTGATATATTATATAGAAAATTGTCATTATTAGTATCAAAAATTTGTCTAGAAAGTATAATTACATAAAATATGAAGCAATAATATTTTTATAATAAATACTTAATAATGCTAACAGAGAAACCAAACTACAAGATAAAAAAGACAATGTATGAAAAATCACCATGATCTTCATAAAAAGTTGCATATAAGAATGTACGTAGCTTGTCATATTTCCATAATAGCCTGTTAGGAAAATAAATTCATATTAATACTTAGAAAAAATAACATGCCTGTTATTTAGAAATAATAAGCTTCAGAATGTCTTCAGCACATAGATAAGAGAAATATCATGAATAATTCAAAAGGTGTAAGGTATACTAAATCCTTTATTTCCTCCTATTTAGTGACGGGCTTTTATTTTAGAATCTTAATTAACTTTAGAAAGACCACATCATAAAATAATTCTCGGAAGTTGCCACAAAGACATTTATGTTTCCAAGAAAGTTCCTTGAAACGAGCCATACGATGCCTAGTAACTTTTCTTTATGAAAATGAAAGTAAGAAAATAAGACTCGTAAGATAATAGTGGAACGATATTTCTAGTATAATGAAATATTTTCCCCGGAGCAATTTCAAATAAAGATGGTAATCAAGCATCAAATGATTCATTAGGAATTTTATTACCAAGGGTATATTTCACATAAATAATGATATAATTTGAAATTCATTTCAAAAGTCATGAAAACAGCCATATGAATAACAGATGATAATTCTTTCCTTTGAATCACAAATTAATTTCAGTGTTTTTTTTTTTTTTGTGCAAACCAAGAAAACAATACTTCTATAAATTAAATTAGAATTAAGTAATATTTTGAAAGTAAGAAAATAAGACATTTTCTTAATTATATATATATATATATATATATATATATATATATATATATATATATATATATATATATATATATACAGGGTTAGCAAGAAATAAGTTTCCCACTTCAGAGGGCTGTAGAATACGTTCTATTTCGACGCCGCAGGCGGACAGCCTACTCGCGAAGCGAGTGTAAGGCTGTTAATGTCCGCTGCGCCATACGTTCTATTTGTCAAAATCAGTTAAAATTTGAACTACAGATAATTCAAATAATCCCTTTGACATTTATTTTAAAAAAATAATACAAAATTTCGCCAATAGATGGCGCTGTAACATTAATGGTACTTATTTGCATATACTGAAAATATGAAAAGTCATTTGCTTTACAGCGCATGCCTATTAGCATTATCTTTGGGTAAAAAGAAGTCGGATTCTGAACGAGCATTAGTTATTTCTCTGGACATGATGCCTTCTTTGCAAGAAAAATCGCTACTTGTAAAATTGTTCTACCAGAATCAGCAGAACTCCGTTGCAGCTGTAAAAGAATTTCGCCGTATGAAGCAGATACGAAGAGGTCCAATGTCTCCGTGTGCGTTATGCAAGATGATGCAAAAATTTGAAAGAACTGGATAACTTGCAATTCTTTCCGGTAGAGGACGAAAGCCAATCCAGTCTTCTAGCGTCGAAAATGTGGCTACCGCCGTCATTGAAGCCAGCAGTCAGTCGCCGGATGGTAGTGTGAGTATACCAGTTGTTTCTCATTAATTGGATATGCCGTATTCCACTCTACGAAAAATCTTACGGCGGATTTTGCATTTTTATCCCTACAAAATCAAGTTTCTGCACTTGTTGCAGGACGGGGAGGTTCGTAAAACTTTTGCACTTCAGTTCCTTGCTCGAATGGTGGTTGATGTCACTTGGTCATGGAATATTCTGTGGACTGATGAAGCCCACTTTCAACTTAATGGGCATGAAGTGTGACAAAGTGCAGATAAATGAAATAAATCCATTTTGTAACGAAAAACTTTAATGATAAAATTAGAACTTGCATACATTCCATGAAATATGACGAAAAGCGAAAACTACTAAACAAAAGTGGAAACTCCCATTTTTTTAAAGTATGAGTTATAGTGAAAGTTGTAGTAATTCTTTTATTTACACAAATGATCACTTTCATATAGGTAGCGCTGCGACTATGTATGATCACTACAGAGTATCCCCCCAGTGAACAAGGTGAACGACAAGAATAATACACAATATATATATAAACTATAATAATAAAAGTGATATGCTATTATAATACAACAGTAGTAAAAGTAATATGCTGATACAAGGACAATAAAATATGTAAGGAAGAATTATTATTACAAAAAGAACTGTTGAAACTATGTACAAAATTATTACATAATTAATATATAATATTACATAACAGTATTTAATCTGTTTGGAAAATGCACATGACGACCACTCCGAGTTGTAGTTTTAGGGATTTTACAAGATTTTTCATTTTTATCAGGTCGATAGTTAGTTGTTTTTGATGTTTGAATAAGTGGCATTTTAGGTGAATCTGGTAATTCTGATAATACATGGGCAGGTTTCAAACGATCTATAGAAACTGTTTTAATCGTATCATTCATTTTAATAACAAAATTTTTATCTGTTCTAGAAATTACTGGATATGGACCAGTATAAGGAGGTGAGAGAGGTGGTTTCACACTATCAACACGTAAAAATACATGTGAACAAGTTTGCAGTGAGGGGTGAACATAAACAGATTTATTGCAATGCCTAGATGTAGAAATGGGATTAAGAGATTGCATGATTGATTTAAGTTTTGACACATATGTTGCTGTTGGTGTGTATAGTTCATTCTGAGAATTAAGAATATCAGATGGTAATCTGAGGTTTGTTCCATATACTAGTTCTGCACAAGTTGTATTTATATCAGATTTTATTGCAGAACGAATTCCTAATAAAACTATAGGAATTGTATCTGTCCATTTAGTTTGATTATGGGCCATAATGGAGCTTTTTAAATGTCTGTGAAAACGCTCTACCAATCCATTGGATTGGGGATGATATGAGGTTGAGCGAATGCGATTAGTGCCTAAAATTTCTGTTAAATGTCTAAATAAATGCGATTCAAAATTTCTACCTTGATCAGTTGTTATTGTAAGAGGACATCCAAAACGTGCAATCCAATTATGAATCAGTGCTCTGCAAGTTGTTTCAGCTGTAATATCGGTTGTTGGGATAACTTCAGGCCATCTGGTAAAACGGTCAATTACTGTCATGCAATAATTATAACCATCAGATGGGGGTAGAGGTCCTATAAAATCGACATGAATATGTGCAAATCGAGCATCTGGCATAGAAAAAGTACCAATTGGAGATTTAGTATGTCTTTGAACTTTTGAACGTTGGCAGTTTTGACAAGATTGAACAGATTTTTTTATAAATGAATTCATGTTGGGCCAAAAGTAACGTTTTGTAATTAATTTTCTAGTTGCTCGAATGCCTGAATGGGAAAGATTATGTACATTTTCAAAAATGTTTGAGCGAAAAGATTTTGGAATGTACGGACGGGGTGGATTTGTGGAAACATCACAATACAGAGTTACATCCTCTAAAGGAAAATATTGTTTTTCAATTTTGTAATTAGAATTTTGAGAATTCAGAAGTTTTTCAAGTTCAGAATCATTTAATTGTGAGAGAGAGATATCGTGAAAATTTAAAATTTTATTTGAGACTGCTTCAATTTCTATACGAGATAATGCGTCAGCTACAATGTTCTCTGATCCCTTGACATACCTTATATCTGTAGAAAATTGGGAAATGAAGTCTAAATGTCTCAGTTGGCGAGGTGAACATTTATCAGGCTTTTGCTTAAAAGCATCAATTAGGGGTTTTTGATCAGTGTAGATCGAAAATTCCCTGCCTTCTAGCATATGCCGAAACTTTTTGATGGAGGAATAAATAGCTAAAAGTTCTCTATCATAAGCAGACCAGTGTGTTTGACATTTAGAAAGTTTCATTGAAAAGAAAGCAATGGGTTCCCAGGTCCCATTTGAAAGTTGATTCAAGGAACTACCAATAGCAAATAAAGAAGCGTCTGTCCAAAGGCTTAAAGGAGCACCAGGAATTGGATGTTTTAGGAGGGTAGCTATCAGCAAGAGCTTTCTTAGCATCTAAAAATGCCTTTTCAGCTTCCTCGGACCACTGGAGAGGATTTTCAGGCTTTTTTGTTGGCCGTGAAGACTTCTTTTTATTAATATGTCCTTCAAGAAATTTAGTTAATGGAAATAAAATATGAGCAGCTTTTGGAATAAATCTACGATAAAAATTAAATAGACCTAAAAATCTACGAAGTTTAGTTAGAGTATCAGGTCTTGGGAAATTTTTATAGCACTAACTCGATCAGGAATTGGAGATAAACCTTCTTCGGAAACTTTAAATCCCAAGAACTCACAAGCCAAACTGCATTCGAGTGCTCTCGAAGAGTCCGAAAGGTGTACAAATAGCAGTTTTATGAACATCCTCGGAAGCAATCGGAATTTGATGGAATGCTTTAATTAAGTCAACGTGAGAGAATATTTTGGTTCCATGAAGTTCACTAGTAAAATCTAAAATGCTTGGAATTGGATACTTGTCCTTTTTGGTTTGAGCATTAAGGGCTCTATAATCACCAACAGGACGCCAATCATCACTGTTTTTCTTAGGAACCATATGCAATGGAGAAGCATAATTGCTAGTTGATGGGCGTATATGGCCTAAGTCTAGCATATGTTGAAATTCCATTTTGGCAATTTTGAGACGGTCCGGAGCTAACCGACGAGGTTTAGCAAAAACAGGTGGACCTACAGTTTCTATATGGTGAACAACATTGTGCTTTACAGTTTGGTCTGAGCAAGGGAGTTTGCAAATATTAGGAAAATTACTTAAAATTTTATCAAAATCATTTGCAATATTGATAGTTTTAACAGAAAATATATTAGTACCATTAACAATACCATGAGAATTTAATTTAGTACACATATCAAACAATTTACCATTTCTTAAATCAGGTTTTAAATTAAAATGATGCAAAAAATCAGCACCTAATATTGCTTGAGAAACATTGCATATAAAAAATGGAAAAACAAACCTTTTTCTAAGACCTAAATCTACAGACATGATTTTTTGACCATAAACTTGTATTGGAGTACCATTTGCAGCATTGAAAACTTGCACAGGTTTCATGTTACGTTCATTTTTGGTAGCTGGAAGCAAGGAACAATCGCTGCCCGTGTCAACTAAGAATAGGATATTAGTTCTTTTATCGCGGACAAACAGGTGACGAGAGTAGGAAGGCTTGGCATATGTCGCCTCTAAGCATCCGGTTTTCGTTTCCCGGGAAAGAACATGGTGTCTGGCATTTATTGGCTTTTTCCTTGTATTTACGGTGATACCAACAAATAGTAGAACGCGATGCACTAGGACTGGATTTCCGTCGATTGTATCTGTTGCGAGAGGTACTTCATGATTTTCGAAGAGCTGCGATTTCTCTGCGGAGGCTCTTGAGCTCAGCTAACAAGGTAGAATTAGAGGATAATTCAGCAGAATCAGTAGAATTCGATGTGCTACTGACTTGAATAGGCGTAATTTCTAAAATTCTATCTGCAACTTCAGCAGCTTTATGAGGAGTTAAAGGTTGAATAGATGCTAATATTAACTGAATGTTGTTAGGTTGTTGTTGCAAGAATAGTTCTAGAAGTAAATTTTCACTTACATTATGCGATTCTGCACGCCATTGCATCACTCTCAAAAGTTCCGATGGTTTCCGATCTCCTAACTGTTCACCAGCAAGCAGTCGTCTAATTTCTTGAGTGCTTGATTCACCACAACGAGAAATCAATGATTCTTTAAGATTCTTGTATGGATCTGATTTTGTCCGGATTTAAAATCACATCACGTACCAGCATCGCTGTATCGGGTGGTAAATTGACAACACAATAGTTATATTTGGTTTTGCTTTCCGTTATTGGTTTTGGCGATGCTAGTTCAAATGTGGATTCCACCATTGTAAACCATAGTTGAGGATCCGTGGTGATAAAATTAGGAATTTTTACGGCAGAGATAGCGCCATCCATCTTGAAATCGAAATCCAAAGTTTATCACGAAAAACGAAATTATATCACAAAAGTTCAGGAGGTTGAATAATTCTAGTCCAATTGTCACCAATGAAGTGTGTCAAAGTGCAGATAAATGAAATAAATCCATTTTATAACGAAAAACTTTAATGATAAAATTAGAAATTTTATACATTCCATGAAATATGATGAAAAGCGAAAGCTACTAAACAAAAGTGGAAACTCCCATTTTTTTAAAGTATGAGCTATAGTGAAAGTCGTAGTAATTCTTTTATTTACACAAATGATCACTTTCATATAGGTAGCGCTGCGACTATGTACACTACAGGCAAGTCAACACCCACAATTGTCGAATTTGGGCAGCGGAAAACCCTCGCTCCATCCAGGAAAAACCCTTGCATCCTGAAAAAGTGTCAGTATGGTGTGGGCTTACGGCTACTTTTGTGATTGGACCGTATTTTTTTGAAGAGATAACTGCAAATGGAATCAAAACCTGTTCGATCACAGGACAACGGTACCAAGATATGCTGAGGGATTTTGTAATTCCACAACTTCAGCAGCGTGGATGCCTTCAGGACATAATTTTCATGCAGGATGGCGCACCTCCTCATATTGATCGTCGTGTAAAGCAACTGCTAAGACAGCATTTTCTGAGGCACGGGTTATCAGCCGTCATTTCCCTACGGCATGGCCTCCTCGTTCGCCGAATATCAGAATTTGGTTGTGGGGTTTTTTGAAGGACAATGTCTACCGCAAAAAGGCCAGCATCTGTACCAGATCTGAAGGACAGCATTCGGCGCCATATCCTTGATATTCCTACAGACTCACTCTGGTCTGCTGTTGAAAATATGGTTTTGCGATAAGAGCACATTGTTGAAAATAAAGGGGGGCATATTGAACAGTTGTAATGTTACTTTTTTATTATAATTATTTAACATTTATAAAGCATGTCAAATGTTTTTATATGTATCACAGCGCCATCTACCGGCGAAATTTTATACTATTTTTTAATAAATGTCAAGCGCATCATTTGAATTATCTGTAGTTCAAATTTTATCTCATTTGGACGAATAGAACGTATTCTACATCCCTCTGAAGTGGGAAACTTATTTCTTGCTAACCCTGTATATATATATATATATATATATATATATATATATATATATATATATATATATATGTATGTATATAATTAAGAAATATTTAATTCTGAAAAAGAATTTAAAAGTTAAATGTTGTTGTTGTTGTTTATGGTACTCATAAATAAAAAGTAGGTAATACATAAGTTCAAATATCAACACATAAGTTCATATATTTTTTAACATTTTACTACATGATAAGTTTCTGACATCTGCGTTGCATACAAACCATCTGGATGTGAAGAAGATAACAGTACTTTTCGAAGTCTGAAAGACTTATCATCGATTTTCGGAAATAACTTAACATATCAGTCCATTCGAATTTTCCGCTCACGCACCTCATTATGCAAATGGATATCCCTCTGAGTATTTCACATTTTCTTTATTAAGTCAGCATATCATCGACTTTTTCATCATTACTTTGCTTTTGGTTCTTGCTTTTTTATGATTATTTAAGTTTGAAAAAAATATCAGACTTTTGAAATGATAATAAATTGTTAAGGGCATCTAAATGAGAAATATAAGCATATTAGAATAAGGCCGAAGAGAAAATCTCTTTCTTTTTTTTACCTAAGATCTTCATATTTTATAATAAAACAAATAAATCATATTATTAATCTATAACTTATAATTGATACTGAAATAAAATAAAAATATTTAGATATCATTATCTTCATTTTAAATTTGCATTCATGTTACCACTACTCAAAAAATTATTTTGCAGTTCATGTAAAAGAATTACAAATGGCCATTTATCATTCAAACTTTCCTGGATTTTATTGTTCTCAAAAACAAATATAGTATTAATTTTAACTTTCATATTAAAATTCCACAACAAACATATTTTACATTGATTTATTGTTACATAAATAATCTGCATAAATTTGTATAAGTTATTTTTAAAATAAACTTACAGAACTTTTCAATTCAGATATATTTATCTTTTAAATTTAGAAACCATGATAAATTATTTATTTCTTTGAAACATTCCATTTTTAGTTCATAATTATGAAAATTTAATATTTATTTAATACTGTGACAGTACAGTTTTATTTTAATTGTGAAAATGAAAACTTAAATATATACATCTATTTTCAAAAGAAATAGTGAGAGTTTGCAAAATTATTTTTGTTTAATCTTTATGCTTTAAATTTAAAACATTAAATTTTTCTCACAAATTCAGTTCTATAATTTTTTAATTAAAAACAACAAAAGTAATTTCTTCAATCTTAGTATTGTCTCAAATACATAACTTGTATCAAAAATGATATTAGTATATTAGTCATTGAATGACATGTTTGCTATACGGCATTGCTAGTAGAAAAAGTTTACGAGAAAGAAAACTGAGGAAAATAATCTCTTAGGCAAGTTGAATGTCGTGATGTCTACGAGAAACAATCTCATTTTGCCAGTCTTATCTCATTTCTTTCTCTCGGGCTATTTCCTTCTTATTGCTACCACATCTTTTCTTCAGCTTTGGATGCTTTCTTATTTTTTATATTTTACGTCACCATGACAACTGAACGTCTATTTCATGTTCCGTTTTCTACAGGTTATCTTCTAAAAAACCTGCTGTGCTTTACCCATTTCATTAAAACTTCCTTCCGATATCCACTGCTAGAATATATTAGTTTTGTTTAGTATATTACTATATATCTAATCCAAATTATGAGGAAATAGTAAACAAGATGAAAAGAAAATAACCGAGGAATATTCTGGAAATGAAGCGAATAACATTATACAATAAAAACAAATATTTCGATTTGATTTAGTTTCAGGAAAATTTAATTTTGCGAGTATTTTCAACAAGTGTATAAAAATACCAAATTACACCATTTTCTAAGAAATTAATAAAGACATCTTTGGCTTCAGATAATTTTTTATTACAATTTCTTATAAATGCAATAAATTACATTTATCTAATATACTTCGTAGACCAATATATTTTAGGTTGTTCGGAAAGTAATTTCGTTTTTTTTGGGGGGGGAAAGGAAAGACAGTTTTCGCATAATAAACAAATACTTTATTAAATTATATACTGCCCATTCTAATCCAATAAATTTTGCCATCTTCCTGGTAGTAGCAAAATCCCACGCTCATAAAATTTTTGGTCTTTGCTGGCAAAATCTGATCGAGAAGGTTTTTGACATCCTCATTTGAGGTGAAGGTTTTACCGTCTAAAAAAGTTTGGAGTGACCGGAAAAAAATAGTAGTCCAATGGTGCCAGGTCTGGAGAATATGGTGGGTGTGGCATTATATCCCATTCAAGCTGTAAAAGCTTTTGGCAAGTGACCTAACTTGTGTGAGTTCTCGCATTGTTTTGGTGAAACGCTACACCTTTCCTGTTGATTAGTTCTGGCCTTTCTTGTTGAAATGCACCATTCAGTTTGTCCAGCTGTTGACAGTAGACTTCCGAATTAATCGTTGTTTTATCCGGTAAAAGCTAAAAAAAACGATTCCTTTAAAATCCCACAAAACAGACAGCACCATTTTTTGGTGAATATCGGCTTTGGAAATGGTTTCAGCCGGTTCATCTTTTTTGCTCCATGACCTCTTGCGTTTGACGTATTGTATACAACCTTTTTTTCGTCCCCGGAGATGATGTGCTTCAAAAACGGATCATTTTCGTGACGTATGAGAAGCGAATCTTAGACGTCAATGCGGCGACACAGATTTCTCTCTGTGAGAACATGGGGTACCCGTACATCGAGCTTCGAGGATAATCCCATGCCTTTCAAGTGGTCATTAACTGTTGTTATTCGCCGGTTTGCATCAACTTAAGCCTTTATCGTGTCTTTATCCGCTTCAACCGGCCTTCCCGAACGTGGTGCATCTTCGACATCAAAATTGCCGGATCGAAATTTAGCGAACCAGTTCTGGCACTGGCCGACTGTCAACACACCTTCTCCATACACATCGGTCAATTTCTTTCAGGCTTGAACAGCATTTTTACCCTTTCTGTAGTAAAACAGTAAGATATGTCGAAAATGCTGCTTATCGCTCTCCATATTTAAAAGGGCACCAACCAAAAACTACAGCGTAGAATTAATTGGAATTTTTCACACAGAAGCCTTGCTATATGAGCTCTCAAAGGATTTAGTAATTATACGGCTTAAGTGTGTGAAGTTGGGTGCAAAAGAATACAATTAAATCCTCTGTCGGGAAAAAATTAAATTACTTCCCAAACAACCCAATAATTTTGTAATCCATTTAATGCTTAGGTGTATTATAACAATATACATAATTTCAAAAGTAGTCAAATATTGAATAATTTAAGATTAGTAGTTACATATTTCTTTATTTATTTATTCATCTGGTATTGGATAAATGTAACAATGTTTATATATAGAGTGTACACTGTATGAATTGTTTATTACTGTAGTAAAACTTAATAAAATTTATTGATCATAAAAAATTATTCTAATTCATTTTTATAAGACATTAACGGACAGATATTTAGCAACAGTTTCTTTAGCAAATTAAGCCTAAAGAAAATTAGATTGATTAAAATTAAAGTTTATATGTACTATATTATGTACAAATCATAAGTATATGATGAACTACTCAAAATAGAAAATTCATAAAATACATTTATGCTAAACAAGATAGCTTTGAATTTAATTGTTCGGAAATAACATATATACATGAAGTATCTAAATAATAGTTTAAATATTAAAATCTCCTGTTTTCTTGTGAAGTAAGAGTTAAAATGTATTCATTTTTATAATATTTAAGCTTTAGCATAATGATATTCTTCTATTCATGGTTCACATTAATTCTTCAAATAATTCCCTCTTATGCATTAATGAATACATTTATAAGTGAACAACATATTAATGGCATATGAGAAGCGATAAATAAGGTCATTTTGCTTAGTATTATTTTAATAAAGAATGATGCAGAATCTTAAACTTAGTTTACGCGAGTGATTTTATACTATATTAAAAATTTTCATTTAAATATTTCTGCAATATATTTTTCATAAGAAAATGCACAAATGATTAAAATTTATTGAAACATTTCTACTTATATACATGAAAATGAAATTACGTAATCATTTTTAATAACAAATACTGATGGAACTTTTCTATATCAATTCTTTAAAATTATTCTTTAAAATACCCAATTATAAATAGTTATTAACAATTAACATACTTTGAGTCATTTGATTAAAAGTAAAAAAAAAGCATAAAATATTAATGAATCCCAAAATTCAAATGTCCAAAAAAAATTCAAATCCTTAAAGCTATTTCAAACAAGTAACACGGTGGCAATTATAATTCTAAACATGTTACTGAAGATAATGTATTCCCATTTTTATTACAAACTTTCTGTATTTGTTCTATGTCAAAATAATAAAATTAATATTATAGAGTTGTGACAGTTTGAAAATTTTTAAACAAAGCAATATTAACACAAAGGTATTGAAATTGCTACATAAAAAGGTAATTGAAATATAATTTATTTATGAAATTATACTATGTAAATGTTACACGTCGAAAAATATTTCTTTAACTTTATAACAGTATAAAATATTTGCTTTACCAATATAAATTAAATTATATTCCGAAACAAGCAAAGTTAAAAATAAATATAAAAGTACAAAATGAGAAAAAACTTTTTCTTGTAACTAATGTGTTCAACATATAACATAAATGTATATTTTTGTTTAAATTAATTTATAATATTAATTTAGTTCAATTATTCATAATTTAATAATTTATATTATTAATTTAGTTAAATGAGTCAAATCGAGAACCAACAGAGATGTTGAGTAAATGTCCTCTCTGGAGAGTCGCAAACAGTCCAGGATGGAAATTATTTCTAAAACTAAAAATTAAAAATGTTACATTTAATGTATCAAAAAATTTATATTACTTTTTGCAATTTCCAAATTTTAATGTCAAATTTAGTATCTACAAGTAAGTGTAAGGAACTAAAACAGAAAGTTTTGGATTTAATGGAACAAAAATTTCAAGTAATAAAGGATACACTTATACAAAGCAAGTTATTCAATACAAGGGCTTCATTGAAATTAAATAAAATCTCCAAAATATGTTTGGGAATATTGCAAATAAAAATTTTTGAGTCAAGAACAATGTAATCGTTTAAACATAAAATTACACAAATTATTTGAATCTTGTTATTTCTATTGCATCTTACAATAATTAAAATAAATTAAAAAAACGTTTGGATTTTGCGAAATTTTTCCTAAATGTACATAAAAATGAATAAAATTTAATATCGTTTTTTCAGAAACTAAGCTATAAATTAAAACAATAGATATTTTTAGATGAAGGAGATTACCAAATATATGTAAAATTAAGGAATTAATTTCATTGATGCTAATACAAGAAAGATAAATATAGAATATTTATTGTATTTTCATCTAAAATTTTTCAGATTTAAGTAATTAAAAAGAATCTCATATCATAAGAACTTTAAATGATATTTAATGAATGTTACCTAAATTAATAGGAAAAATAAAATTGGACGACGAAAAGTAATATTTTTCATAATATATATTCATATCATTATCTCCGAGTCACAATTCATTCAAATTTTTAAAACTCAAAGGTTTTATATTTACAACAGAAAATTATGAGAAAAATAGACTCGTGATCGAATATAAGAAATAATTTAATCATTATATAAGAAATATGAATGAGAATAAAGTTTAAATCCATCAATTAGTGTGATTTATTTTTAAATTTTACTATAAAAAAAGTAATTGTTATTAATTTACTTAAAGTTTTTATAACAGGATATTGTATAGTTAATAATCTAATAGAAAGGATGTAATTTATAGCATTATTGATTTCTCTTAAAATATTATCCCATAGAGGGGACATTAAGTGGAACAAATGTTCCACTACTTCCTATTTTTGTAATTGTTCATTTAAAAATAACTGTAAATTTCTTCCTAATGAGAGTAAAGATAAAATATTTACGAAAGTAAAAAATGTCTTTCAAAAAAAGATTAGAAGAACTCTACCAAAGAAGTAACATATGTTTCTTACATAATTGTCACGCATCTTTAATCACAGGATTTTCCTTTAATTATGGCTTATCATACGTAAAAAGTTATCATTAATTTACTCTCTCATCTGATATCGGAGAAGAAAAAAAGATTACATGGATTAATGAAAAAAATTTCTCTTAAACATTCTCATTAGTTCCACAGAAATTGAATGTAATTTATAATGCTCCATATATCTTAATCATTTTATTTTTTTTATAATATGATTCTGAAATCAAAGCCATTTGAGATTATATATATATATATATATATATATATATATATATATATATATATATATATATATATATATATATATATATATATATATATATATATATATATATATATATATATATATATATATATATATATATATATATATATATATATATATATATGTATATATATATATATATATATATATATATATATATATATATATATATATATATATATATATATATATATATATATATATATATATATATATATATATATATATATATATATATATATATATATATATATATATATATATATATAATATATTCAAGGCTTATAAGATATTCAAGGCTTGGGTAACCCTTCTGTAGTGTATACTTACTTCACTCTTATAAGCAAAATTCTACTAGCCAAATTGTATTTAATAAAACTAACTGGAATATTATTATTGAATAAAATATTACAATTTTTATTGGCCTATTGATATTAGTAAAAGATCTTCGTATACTATAAATTCTATTTAATTTATTAAAAATAACATTTTTATAAACTTTAATTAAAATATTAGAATTCCCCTAAAATTAGTTTATTTATTTTAAGATTGAAGTCACTTTTTTTATCATAAATGTCAGTATATGTTTAGTTTTTTTATTGTAATCAATATATCTAAATATTTATTTTTTAAATTATTTGTTTTAATTAATTTTAATTGTTCAGGACAGACATTTTTGCAAACTTTATCAAATTCTAAAAAAATTAAAAATATGAAGTCATCAATATATTTATAGGCCAAAGGCATCTGAATAACAAAAGATTTTTCTTAACATTGTAAAAATTTATTTGTTATTAGGCTTGAGAATTTTGAACCTTAAGGGATACCATTAAGTTGCAAATAAAGTATTTTTCCATAGAAAATATAACTATTGTATATGAAAAATATACAGAGATCATTTGAAGAATTTCAACCAATATTTAATATTGACTTAATATTATAAAAATAAAACATAACATCAAAACATGTATTGAAGAGAATACTGGTGAATAAATCTTTGAATTCATACAATGAGATATCATTATTTTGATCAAAAGAAACAAAATCAAATATTTGTTTATTTATTTTTATTATGTATGTGTTCTCAGAATCGCATTATCTAAAATAGCATTTAAATAATACGAAAATATGTTACCAAATTTAGCTGAATATGCGTTGAATTCACATGCAATGTACCGAAATTGTATGAATATTTATGGAATCTAGGAAAAACTGTAATGTAAAGAATATTAAAAATTATATTTTTAACGTTATTCTTTTTAGAAGTGGCAAACATTTTAAAATATATATTTTTTGTTTGAATTAATAATTTCTTACGTTGTTGAATTAGAGATTTTTTCATTTAAAAGTTTTTAATATATTTCTTTACAGTAAAACGCAAATTTATTACACGCTTTATCTACAGGAGAAATAATGAAATATTTTTGAAGTTCCTTTATTGAATTTTAGAAATTTTTTTAATTTATTTTAAATTAATCATTTAATTTTCTTAAAATCTATTTTTTAATTACCATTGAGAGCAAAATTCTATTGGAGTTCAATAACCATTAAAAATATTAAAAATAATGTCAACATCAGTATGAAAAAAATTAAGAGTTTGTGTTTGTATTTATAATACTGTATAGGTCTAAACTTATTACCTTTCTTAATAATACTTCTTAGATCAGTATTTAATATGATATCAGTATTTCCGGTAACAAGATATGTAAAAAAGTACACTTTACAAATTTATTGGCTTTAGAATCATTACAGAAACAATCGGCATTTTATTTTATTTTACTTTTACATTATTACAAAATTTATTATAGTTAAAATATATCTGCCAAAAGGTAAATCATAATTAAAAAGGCATTTAATTTCAGTATTATTTGATGAAAATATTATGGGAGATATTATTTAATTTCACAGTTCAAATATTAAAATTCAAAATTTACATTTAAACTAAAACTTACTTATGTTTTACGTAGCATCTAATAGTAATTTTTGAATTAGATTCTTCAATTTTTCTGTCAAATTTTGCATGACAGACAGGATTTATTGAATTGATTAAAATATTACTATTTTTGAAAAAGAAATCTAAATCTTACGAAACACCTATGGAAATAAACTCACAAAAAGTATGAAAGTAAATTTAAAAGAATAATTTTTGAATAAATCTTAAATTGTATAAGGTACAGTTTAAAGTTTTAAAATGGACTTCAGTACTTTCAACTATATTTCCAATATGCATATATTTTATGATTTTTATGCATATATATGGTAAAATATGTTCTAAAATTTAAAAAAATGTAGCTTCAATATTAAGTTTAATTTCACATAATAACATGACAAATGTTATTTTAAATTTTTTTGAAAATTACTTTGTTACGTCAATAAATTATAATATATTTCTTTTATCAAATGTATAATGCTGTAAGCACATATTTTGAACTCAAAGTGATTTTGACTGTTAATTATCAATGAAAAATAAATTTCGCATCATTATTTAAAAGTTATGAAACTTGAATTCCATTAATCATCTTAATGTATTTGTATCCTTAAGAGCAAAGATCCAAAATATTCAAATGTATTCAAGATAAAAAAATATTTGCAGCTAATGCATGCGATTTTTATTGTTATTATAACAACCCAGGCATTTTTTTCTGCTCTATTATGATCTACACATTAAATAACATAATCAATCAAAACTACAATGTGGACTATATGAAAACAACGATAAAATATGTGATTAATTTTTAAAAAATTATTTTTCTGACTATTATAAAAACCATATACAACACATAAATGTGAAATCCAAACTGAAAAAATTAAATGAAGATAACACGCAAAGCAATGTTATTTTCATTTAATGTTTTCAGTTTGGATTTCACATTTAGTAAAAATTATTACATTTTTATCACCGAGTCTCTCTTGAATATACATGCAAATTTGTTAATTTTCAGAAAAAATTCCACTTTTTAGAAAAGAAAATATTTTAAGAATTAATGTGATGTTTTATAAGAACTCATATGTACACAATAAAGCAAAATCTAAAAATTAACGTGACTTTCTTGCTATAAAATAAAAATATTTCTGGTATAAAATGCAGAATTAATATTCTTGATTTGTTAACTGAATAGCACTTTTTCAATATTTATTACATTTAAATTCAATAATTACATATTAAATCGCACTATGAATCCAATATTCACAACGTTTAAGATAATTTGAGAAGTAATATATGGAGAAAATAATTAGTTAAAAATTAAAGAAATTAAGAAGCAAAAAAAAAATGTATGCAAGGCAAAAACAACAATGATTAATTAAGGCATTATTTTAAGAAAAAAATAATTATTTATTTCCAAAAGTATACTTCTAATATTTTATCATTTTTAAAATGTCAATACCTAAAAAACTCAATATTTTAAATGATTTTTCAAAATTTTTTTTCAAAATTAACTTTTGTTACATGTGTGAAAATCTTAATTTAGCTAATTTGAACTGGCATTTAAATAGTTAATTTTTAAATTTTTCAAAGGGTATTTTCTTTTTTTTCACAATATAAGAAATTCTTTAACTCTAGATATTAACAATGAATAATTTACATTGACATCAAAAATATTTTAAGGGTTACTGACTGTAAATTGATAGAAATACTTAAATAAACTAACACCTAGAATTTGAAATAAATAAAAATATCAATAGGAAATAAAAAATAATAAAATGCAAAAATAATTTTAAGCAAAAAAAAATCATCGATTATTTTTAAAACTTGTAATATTGAGAATAGAATGAAATGTATTTAAGTTTTAAATCAAACAAAAAACATTATTATTAATATAAATGTTGAATAGAGTTAATTTAATGCGCATTGAATCATGCATTTATACGCATAGAACTTGCTGAAAAATGATTAAGGAATTCAATTAAATTTCTTAAATACGAATATAATTTCTTAAATATGTAATATGTGCACAGACAAGAATTATTTGATTTAGTTTATTATATGACATTTGCAAATTTTTACTTTTATAAATATGAAAGATTATTTACGTTCACTATAATCCCTTGCAAAGATATAAATAAACATTTCCTACCCTCTCCCATGGGAAATTACATGGAAATGGAAAATTACAATTGTCTTTTGGTTTATTTTTTAACTTGCTGAAACTTTTTACTTGAAATAACAGTTCCTCAGGAGAATCATTGAACGGTATTTTTACTTTTTAATTACTTTGTTAATTTGTGAAAAGAAAAATAGCATAGTTATGTATTATTTTCATCATAAAAAATAAAACTTGATTAATAATACAAACTTTTCGCAGAACTTACGCAGTATAATTATGATTAGCAATTAATAAAATCTTTTCATTAAGAGAAATAACTACTTGTAACCATAGATGCATAAATTTTTATATTTTACTTTGCTTTGTTAGAGTGACATAAGTAAATCAAAATTTTCGATTTTAAAGCAATATCTGTATAAATAAAGTCCTTTTAGTCAGTGTGACAGGCATATTTTTGTTTAAAAGGTTAAATTAATCTCATTATGCTATTCTAGTAGCTTAGCACTATTCGGAGCACAAGGTATCACGTTTGATCTCATTTATTGTTGAAGAACGGGTGATAAGTATTGATATATCTCCATGCGCATCCGTTTGTGTGAGTGTTTGGAACTTTTCCAGGTTTCTTCCCCTGAAACACGTTAATACAACCTATTGTCTGTGAAAAGTACTTTCAGAAAGCAATTTATTGATAGATAATAAAATACTTTATAACGCGCGCGCGCGTGGCTTCCAGTTTTTACGTTATCTACTATATATATATATATATATATATATATATATATATATATATATATATATATATATATATATATATATATATATATATATATATATATATATATATATATATATATATATATATATATATCAAAAGCTTATATTAAATATTGTTGCACGGAAAGAAATAAAACGAATCAGGATTATGTTTGCTACCTTGCCTGATATCGATATTTCTATCTAAAATATCGATAGTATTTCATTTTCACAACATTTTTAATTAATTTAAATCGCAAGTAATACTGATTTCAATTCCTTGAATTGATGTTTAGACTGTCTAAATAATTTGAGTGATTGTTCTTTTATTTAAATTATTTCAAAATAAACAGATTAAATGCATAGTGATTTTATAATACTAAATTAGAATAAAATTATATCTGACTATTGCTGGTAAAATAATAAAGATTATATGACTAATAATTAAAGCTTTTGCATTTAAATTGCACAATTTATAGATCCAAATTTTTTTATCATTATATGACGCAGTTAGAGAGGAACACATTCAAATTTATTAACAATATTATGATTAAAATTTTGCAGAATTTTGAAAAAAATGTGCGATTTTTTTTAAATATGTTTAATGCTTGATAGATGAAGACTTTATTAATAAAATTTCAAGATAAAAGCAGTTTCTGAAACACAGGCACAAAAAATATAATATGAAATATATGCGATTGATAATAAGACAAACTTATCTAAATCATTATCAACACACACACATATCTCAATTCATCATTTCATTAACCAGAAACACACATACTTAAAATAATTAGACCGATAAAGGATTATAAAGAATATAATTCAGATAAGATTTCTTAAAAAAAGTAAAAATTACATTTCACAATATCTCGAAATATTTTAAATTTTCACTCAGTAAAGAAAATTAATAATGAATATGAAATTATTATTATACTTCTTTAGTTATACTTGTCAAGGATTATTAAATTAAAATAAAATTCTTGGTTGGAAATTTGTTTCGAATTGGCGAATAACAAACTGGATACTATATTTTGTATTAAATGAAAACAATTATTAACTGATAAATTATATTACTAATTTTTAATTATTGGCATTGTGACATTTTCATGTATCTTGATTTCATATTTTTAAACAGAATTCGCTGCAATTAACACCTCATTTTACTTAATGCTTCTAAAATCGAACTAATGAATAATAAGTTTGAAGTGGTGTTTATGTGCTTAAACATTTTTCACATTATAAATGCATCTGAAATAGTAAACATTCATTGTGATTAGTTTCTTCGTCATAATCTATGTGAGCAAAATCAATGTATTAAAATTAATTCAAGTAATTTTTAAATAAAATACTATACTTTTGATTTCTGATTATAACAAGAATTCTTAGTAATCTGTGAATGCATCTGTCTAAGTGAGTATGACAATTGTTTGCTGACTTAAAATAGCTGAGTACATTTAAATGTTGTCAAATTGTAAAAAGCACTGAAAACTGATTAATTCTATGAAAAAATCTATCTACTATGTATTAAAATTTGTTTTAAAACAAGTTTCTATTCTGTTTTCCTATGCAAATTGTAATAATTTGCAAAATTAATCTCCTAAACGTTTTCCAGTTTACTGAGAAATCTATATAATATAGGCCTGTGTAAAATATCCTTAAATAAAATTTATCAACGCTTTATACATAAATAATTTAATAAACTTTAATGTTTTTGCTCCTCATTGTGAAATATATGAGAAATATCAAAGATCAGCTCCAGAGGTTTGTTCACAGCTAAAAAGGCCTGTAATAGTATAGGGGTTTGCATTTTGTCTTCCTTAGAATCTGATGCATACCAGATTGTGACGTGCTGAAGCTGATTGGTCAGAGCACAAACAATTGGGATGTATTTTCTGCCACTCCCTAATGAAGAACACTTAAGGTAGTTGTTTGTCAGTCCACCCGAGTATATTTGATTTCCAGCAGACTACTAGGAGATGTTCCGATGTATAATGACAATGAGGCATAGGGTTGGATATGTTACATTAATCTCAGTTTAAATCTTTCATTTGAAATTGTAACATCTAGAAAAATTGTAAGGAGTCTTGAATATCACTAGAAAACAAATTTTCTGAATTACATTCTAAATTCAAATATTCTGTCAGTTGCACCGCACACACACACACACACACACACACACACACACACACAATATATATATATATATATATATATATATATATATATATATATATATATATATATATATATATATATATATATATATATATATTAATCAAGTTTGTAGCAATTAATTAAGTTAATTGAACATGATTTTCGAACCCAAGCATGCTATATTTGAATATATAAATACAATAAAAGAAATACGAAGAATATTAAGTTTATTTATCAATTTGTCACAATTGAAATAAATTTCAATAATGCTTCACAATTTAAACAAACTTTTAAGATAAAATTCAATCTATTTTAAAGAAAAGTCCTCAAAAGTGTAATCACTTACATCGCTTAAAATTTTTTAAAAAAAATATAACATTTCCTTCAAGTAAATACGTTTTATTTTACTAATTAGAGACAAATAGAAGAGCCAAAAGTATCTGCTTAATTTACCGAATAACCTATCAAAATAAAAATTTGACTAAACAACCCGAGCACGTTTTAGTAAGCAACAGTCACTCCTCGGGAATTAGTTGTCTTCCCGCATCTCTCATCGATTTCCTCTCATGTTTGGTGGCAACTGGGAATTCTGTAAGGCCAAGAAACGTATTTATTTAGGTTTTCTTATGGAGAAAGACAACTTCACTTGCACTTTCTTCCTGTATTATACATCACTTCATGGCTATGTATAATGCACGCAATACTTCTCATATGTGATATAGAGGAATATACTGATTCAAAGAACATTTTCCGAGATAACAGGGAATGAAAACTAGAAAATTTTCGATTTCGCAAACAGGAATATATGTGTATGCAAATCAGTTTTCGCTGATTTGCAATATTCCTCTCAGCAGTACCCCCAAAGGTGGAGAACATGTTAATTTTGGATTGCAGTTCTTGAGATGATTGTTGTGTCGTTTGGGAATGTATTTGCATGTGAATGCAAGTAATTGTACATGATATTTTCTTTTTTATGTCATCGAAATACATTTAATTCTTTATGAAGGATTTAATTTGAACAAATTATTATGATTTATTTTGGGATATAATTGGGATTTTTTATTTGAGTAGAGTAATATGAGCTTAAATGTAACATGTTTATAAATGTTTACTCTTTTTATTAATACTACTTTGCGATAATGAAATAAAATGAATGATGTATTTAGATGAAAAAACTACTGTTTTGTTTAATTCACATTTATTGATGCTGCAGCTTAAATATGTAGAAATATGTTGTATCGTTAAAAAATATAAAATAAAATTTAAAATATCAAGGTAATCGCGTTTGTTTAGTAATTACAGCACACAATATTAAACTCAGAAATGGTATTCATCAAAATGGAAATTTATTGCACTGTCATCAGAATTCGATAAAACATTTTCATTCATTAGTAACGCTATTAACTTTTTGCGGATTTTTAAATAAGTTGAATTTTTTGTCCATGACAAATATCATATCAATCTCACAACATATTTATCATGAGTTTACGCGTGTATCCATACAAGAATATCGCTAACCTCATGTGTTTTTCTGGAAATTCTATAAGCAACAAGTTTATTATTATAAATTTTTCCTACTGATTTTAGTTTAATTTTAGAGAGTTACAATTTCTATTGTTTTTCATATCTCAATCGCTATCAATAGATGTTATTAATTTGAATGGAGGCATTTGGGTTACCTTATATTTCCGATATGTTGTGTTAACATTTAAAATATTGAAAATTAAACATGGTATTATTTTTTCTTTTGAGTTAGCATATAACTTATAATATCGAGTTTTCCTTAAATTAATATTGCGAAAGTTTGTATTTTTGAAAGATTTTATTCATGATTTTATTAATATTTACTAAAATATTAATTTCAAAATCCAATATTAGTACTGGATTTTTTTAGGGTTAATGAACTCATGGATTTGATTTAGCACTGTTGATCACGAGGATGAGAAACATCAATAATACAAATCTAGTATAATTACTTTGATATTCATTTGTAAATATTCGTTACAATTTTTTCATTAAAAATACGTTAACTTATACAGTTTTAATAATATGAGGTAAAGCTGGCTTTTTAAATTCGATACTCCTCTACTTTACGATATAATTTAGTTTTTAAGCTAGATTATATCGTAAATTAGAAATTTAATTTATCTAAAGTTATATATATATATATATATATATATATATATATATATATATATATATATATATATATATATATATATATATATATATATATATATATATATATATATATATATATATATATATATATATATATATGTACAGTGACGACTTACAAACTTTGAAATCGAGAGGCGGTTTATACTTATAATCATTAAGTTAAGCTATTAAGCTATTTTTTATTATTTAGCTAGTTAATCTATTATTAAGTAGCACAACTCCAAATGAAAATGTTCAGACTTTCAATTCTTTTTAGTTAAAAATCTGTTTTTTAATTTGTAATGTATTTTAGAATTTTCTAAAAAATTACGAAGTCGTAAGCATTGATGTTATAAAATTCGGATTATATTCTCTATGAGGAATTATTTGGGTTAAATAATCTGCATGTTATATTTCTTACTTTTCACACCATTAAAGCTCTAAATAATCTTTTATATACATTTCAAATATGTTACTTATATATTCCAAATGTTTAAAAGATTTTAAGCAAAAATCGTTAATTTTTGTTTGAATTTTTATATACTGATATTAATTGAATAAAGATATTTTATTGCAGATTTTGAACTAGCTAATCATAAATATAAATTCATTTATTTATAAGCATTAAATTTGGAATTATGTGTGCTTAATGCTCTTTTTATCCTTTGTATGTAACGTATAAAAATCTGAAACAAAATATTTTATTAAATACAAAAATATAACACCATCATCCTCCTCGCAATAGAAAGGGAAACATTTACTCAGAGTATATATATGCTTCATGTGTCGAATTTAAATATAAAATACCTGATGGTAAATCTATATTAAATGAGTGTAAGATGACCTTTAAACATGACTAATTACTTTGTTCTTTCTGAAACGTCTATGGGTTTAAGTTTTAGTTATTTTTGGTATTTATTCCATGAAGTATGAAAGAATTGGCTATTTTGTGATATTTGTTTGATGCTGGTAATTTGCTATAAGTAATTGATAATCTGAGCCATAATAGTTAAGCACACACACATACATACATACATTGATTAAGATTGGTTTGAAAATCCAGAATTGATAACAATGAAATAACTAATATTTTACGATGAAATAACTTTTGCTGAAGATTCCTTTTAAAAAGTTATTTTTGTTATTAAATATATATATATATATATATATATATATATATATATATATATATATATATATATATATATATATATATATATATATATATATATATATATATATATATATATATATATATATGATAGATAGATAGATATATAGATAGATAGATAGATGGTTTTAAGCACTTATAAAATACCATTCAAAACTTCCTATAGTTCCATCTTTTTTCAGAAATGACTTTAAAGTTTGCAACCAATTATTAGTGATTGTATCCTGAGTTTAATTATGTTTTTATGTTACATAATTAAATAATAATACACAAAGTGAATGTAATAACTTTCTCTAAATTTGTTAAATAATGTACAAAATAAAATATTTAAGACTATTAAAAAATACACCATAAATGTGAGTTTTCATCTCATTCATAGAAATTCAAAAATATATGAAAAGAAGCAAACTTATCGTTCTCATCAACGTGCTTGTAAATAAAAAGGCTATTAATTGTAATAAATTCCAAAACCACGTTTCTATTTTATTTGCGTTACCAAAACTATTTTAAAGTTTAATTACCTTTTGTTATTATATTTAGAAATCAAGCAAATTTTGTAAATAATTATGGAGTTCTCAATATAGAGTACCAAAAATATATTTCCTGATAAAGTTTTGTCTATACAACACGTATTTAATGTATCACACACACACACACACAATGTATTTCTCTTACATATATATTTTTAGAACTACTTTCAAAGTAATTTAGAAATCTAGAATATAAATAATATCAACGAATGACAAAACTATCTACTTTATAACACTGGATTTTTTTCTTCATAAAACATATTTTTATTATTGACTAAAAGTATCTCAATTCTACGTTAGCAATTTTATCTAAAACTCTTCACTCGCAATAAGCACTAATAATAGAAATCGATTTCTAAATTCACTTTTTTTCTCCTTTTTTTCTTCCTCCATCTCGCTTGAATGCACACCCTCCAATTTTGTGTCATCCATCCGGATATTGAGACCGTCGCTGCCATTACTAGGGATAAAAATCAGAAATTTTGAATTACAATCCGTTGACGTCACTGGAACATACCAATTTAGATCATCGGCACCAGTTCGATTTAGCTTCTCAATATCGATAGATTTGAGTCCACCGCGATCATTTGAAACAGGATATACCTCCATATATCTTGGAAATAAAGGTCTTTTCCTCACTTCCTCCTGTGCTACTTAAGAAGATATCTATAAAAATTCCATTCAAAATGAGTTATGAGGACTTCTTTTCTTACTTTTCAGAAAGTTGTTATATTTGCTGTGGAGAATCAGCCATTCATGGCTGAAGAAGTTTAAACATATAAAGAAAATTTCTTTTTATTCCACGTGACTGAAAGAAAATCTCAAAATTGCGAAATGAATAATAAATATAAAATGAAATAAAATATGTGTATTTTGTAATATAAATTTGTAAGAATGTAAAAAAAATTATGTATCCAGTCCAAACATTTTGATATTTTTTGATTGAAAACTTTTCATAATAACTAAAGATATAACCACTTTTTTTCCCAAAATATTATATTGCTAAAATATATTACCAGTATGTGAGCAATTTTAAATAGCATCTGTTTCAGATACTATTTAAAACAGTCCACTGGCTTATTATTCAACATTTTGCAAATAGAAATGAAATATGAAAGAAAGAAATCAAATGTATTAATAACTTCAAAATTATAAAATACTAATGAATTTACAATAAAAATTATTCAAAATATGTAAACATCATTGGTTAATTTCTTTCCTTATGCGAAATAAAATTATTTATCTTAGCAATTGCTTATAAATGCAGAGGACACTGCTTTAAATGTAAGTATTACACATCAAATTATTTTTCTGAATGTAATCGTATCAGTATTTTTAAGAATGTATTTTTAAGAAATTTTCTTATAAATTTATGTAAAAGGAAATTCATTCAATTTATGTAAAAGGAAATAATATAAAGGCTGAATGTCTCTCATTCAGCCTTTATATGGCTTATATAAAAATGTTTTCTAGACAGACCGAGAAATAGCAATATCAATGCATTTGGATAGGAAATGTAGACTTTTCACATTAGTATGGGCAACCTTAAAACTCCTTATTCCGTTTGAATCCTCTTTATTGTACTTATAAGTAGCGGGCTTCTGTTAGTTTACGGGGATGCTTCGTTTTCCTCGTGTATCCAGTAGATGTCAATAAAATGACGTCATGCAGGGTAATGGGTTTTTACTTAACCTCCTACCATACTGCATTTTCTATTTAGAGTTTTAACCTAAAAAGGAGTTGAATGCGTGTTGAAGTCATGCAATTTACTTATCTAAATGAAAATAATCAAGAAATTAAAATGCAGTTGAGATAATTTCAAAAAAAAATTAATTTTTTTGTATTTAAAAAATATTAATATTATGAATTCGATCAAAAAGAAGCAAAGAAGAAGAAAGGAAATTGCATCACAAATATTTATAAATTGAAATAAATTTTATGTGTTAAACACATATAAGGGTAAATTTTATGATATGAAATTTTGTACACTAAATACTTAAAAGTTATTAAAAAAAGTAAAAAAGAAATTTGCTCTGGAATTGAATACGAAACAAATTTAAGTTGGAAAATAATAGAATAGGCGTGTGTTCCATTACAAAATTTAAAAATAATATTTCAATACTTAAAAATATAGTTTTTGTTGTATATTAAAACTACAGGAAACACAAATTCATATAAATATTCTAAACTTTTTTAAATATTGTCAATTTGAATAAAATACCATAAAAGTATTTTTATTAGTAAAATTCGGAATTTCTTTTGTGAATTATAATTTTTTGTCACTTTTAAAAAATATTTGTCGGTTTGCATTGCAGTACTATTTGATCATCATTCTTTATCTGATGAAAAAACTTTTGAAATTAAAATTCCTTAAATAAATACTTAAATTTATTTTTGAAAATATGAAGGAATCGTTTTTTGAGCTAGAGAAAGAAAACTGTTTGTGATATTAAAATTCTACTGTTCTTGTTCGTTTCATTATTTCATATTCGTGTCATTCTATTATATTTCAGAATTCTTATTTTAGAAAACATCATCCATTTTCTACTTATTGTCATACAGTTATTTAATAATTTGCAGATCAAACTCACTTCGCAGTAAAGGGCTCACTTCATAAAATCAATAGCTTTCATCAGTAATGTTTACAAAAATTTTTCTCGAAGTATGAAAACTGAATGTAAATTACTATAAATCCTATTTTCAAATAAGAATCGTGTTAATATATCGACTTTTATTATGAAATATGAAATTTAATGGAACTATTTAATATTCTTAGTAAACGTAAAATGTTTTACTTCTACTGTTTAATTTTCAAACTCTTTCGCACAAAAGTTTTGAAGCATCTCGTCTGCACCAGATGTCATTTTTCCATCACTATGTTTGATTTCATAATATCTACTAATGTAATGATTTAATTTAAATCATACATTTCCTTTTGTCACATTAATTCCTCTTCTATGATTTTCTTCGAGTTCATTTTTAGACTTTGCTTTAAACTACATTGTTTCTTTAGTCAATTTAATTTTTTTAATATTTAGCCTTTTGATTTTTATAATCTAATAAATTTACAGTTGCATTTATTGAAAAACTTTCATACGCAGTTGTATTAAAATTCTTAAAGATAGTTACGTAGGATATTCAAATTTATTCAATGTTTATTGACTTTAGAATTGAAAAAAAAATTAATGTCACTTTAATAGCTAAATTATTCAAATCTATCTTTATCTAAATATCAATATTTATATAAATTCAAAATAACATTAGAATATCTCATCAAAATATAAAAAGTACTGAAATTTAAACCTAAACAAATCATAAAATATAAAATAATCCAACTTTCTCTAGTTTCCAATAAAAATTACTAAAATAATAAAGAATAACTGTTTTGTATTTATTGCCCCCAGAACTGTTTACAGAAAAGACATTAGTCTTGTAAATCTAAAAAATGATTATAAAGTTTCTATAATAAGAATATTTATACACCTGAAATTATTACAAGAGGATTGTTAAATTTAAAATTTTTAAAACAGTTTAAATAGATTTCATTATTAATGTACCAATTTACATTTTATGTACCAAAGTATGATTTTAAGAGTCGAGTGGTTTTCAATGCTTGAAAAGTTTCACGTTTGACAAACTAGTTTCGGTTTAAAATAAATCTCTTTCGGTTTTGGGTGGCAAATATTATGTTCTGATTACATGGAATTTCCTAATTTTTAAAGTTAGTATTAATTGCTTAAAATTCAGATTATTTTAGGTAGTAAAAAATGTAACTTCACTCTAATTATCTGGAATTACACTAGATATTTTGCAAAGTGTATTTTAAATAATTTAAGATACAATTAGCTTATAAGTTATTGAAATTTATGGGAATTAGAGTGATTATTTTTAAAATGACAAGTTAAATTTAAGTATAAAGTTTTAAGTTTTAGGTGTGACTTTCATTAATTGTGGCGCTAAACTACTTGCTGTATTCATGCAATATTTAAATTTTAAGCAAATTAACACCTCTAATATTTAATTTACACTTTTACATTCAGATTTATTCCTGTAGTAAATTATGCTGATATATTTCAGATATAAAAATTCAGATTAATGATGTTACTTAATATTTGAGAAGATAGATGCATACTAAAATAATGATTATCATCATAAATATTTTAATCTTAGTAAACTACTTAACTATTCTCTTAATTAATTACATATTCTTCATGAAGTAATCAAGGCTGGAGATGAGATTATGTTTATTCAAATTTTGAACACAAAATAGTATCGAGATTATTCATTTGGATATTTAAATTTATAAGAATAAATTAATTTGTACGAAATAAGTGTTTATTAATGTTTATGTATATATCAGTTTTCATTTCGCGAAGTTTATTATGAAATTAATTTTATTAAATAAACTTCTACCTTAAAGGAATTTCCAGTGTAATTAATAATAGAACTATGCTATGAAGTCTATAAATTGCAATTACTTTCGACACAATCAAATATTCAACTCACACACACACACAGATCTTCTAAGCAAGTATTATTATCTCTAAACCTAGAACATTTCTCCATAAAACCGAACATAAATTTCATCTTGCGAAGACCGAAGAATGAGTTGTGTTTCAATCTAATTAAATTATAAATACAGTCTAGTGGTAATTAGTTCCATCACGACATGTTACTGCGAATTTGTTTTTATTTTTAATACAAACCTTTCTTCGCGTTTGTAGTACCTAGAGTGTTAGGAAACGCTTATAATTCACGGTATTAAAGCTAATTTTCTTTATTTTTGGACTTATGAATGCGTCTCAATTACAATGTGTCGTAAAACGGAGATCAACAGTTCATTTTATGACTTTGGCACTAAGACAGGTATTAAGGTTGTCGAAGTAAATAAAACCTTCCATTAAGTATTTCCCCAAATGTTACCTGAACACAGTTTTGGTAGAAGTGCACACAGTTCTGGCTTCGTGGGGTAGTCATAGTAACGGGAAAATCATGACGTAAGCTTGGTTGGCGGATTTCAAAGAAGATGACAAATTCCTTTTACGGAAGTAAAATCCAGAGTTTCACAAGGACTTGTCCAAACGTGTTATCCTCCATCAGACATGACTCAGATTCACATTTGGATCTTGAGACTAATCCAAACAAGCCTGACATAATAACCTGAATGGAAACTTAAAGTGAATAATTCAGCGAAAGTAATGAATTAAAATGTCATTTGTTTAATTTTCAAAAACCATACTACGTTTAGTTCTTAAAATAACAGCAATATATTTATTTATAATTCCTGAAACTAATTTTACGATAGAATTTCATTTAAACTGTATAGATATTTAACCCCGAGCTTGTAGAAAATTATCACATTAATTATCTTCATCAAAGTTTTCAGTAAAGCTACACAATTTAATGGAAATAGCATTTTCTTTATCATAAAAGTGTATGGATTGATAAAAATGTAAACCGTTAACCGTTTTCTTTATATACTTTACATATATCTTCTACATATTTCTTTATATACTTCTACATATATATATATATATATATATATATATATATATATATATATATATATATATATATATATATATATATATATATATATATATATATATATATATATATATATATATATATATATATATATATATATATATATATATATCTATATATATATATATTTCATTTATAATAGATTTATGTTTATATGTTTTAATTTTCTCTGGTTTGTTAATTATTTAACGTTTTTTATAGATAAATATAACTACTTATATACATTCACCTATCTTTTAATGTAAGGCATCCTAATTTGCTTACCAAGAAAGAATCATATTAAACTCATGGCTTTTAATTAAAACACAAGATAAAATGTAATTAATTTTTATGTAATTTTTGTGTTATTGTTATTACGGTAATTGTCACTTTAGATTTATGGAATGAAAATTAACATTTAATTTTCTCCTTATATTTTCTGAATTGCGTTCTATATTTGACAAATATAACACGAAAACGAAGGTCAATTTTTACATTAACATTTTAGAACTTTATATTTGTATTTTATTAATAAACAGAATACTTAACGACGATATTTTTAAGTTCTTAAATATAATTTTTAAGGAATTGTGATGTATTAAAGATTTGTAGTGATTTTTGTTAATTTATAAGAAAATCATGATAAGATACATTATAAATTTGACAGGTATTTAGATTTACAAAAAGATCTTGATACTTTATACCTTTTTTCTAATTTTTAATCTAAAGTAATTTTTTTACGCAAATTGAATTCATTTTACATCAAATATTTTATATGATCATAATAAATTTTTCATACATTATCAAACTCCAAATATATTTTACTTTTTTGTTTTTAGAATTCATCTTAAGAAATAAACCAACTCTTAAGTTGAAAGAATTGCATAAAATAAGAAGAAATGCATATATTTATCGAGATATCAATTGTATAAATTAAAACAATATTTCAAGCTTAATTAATAATTATGGCTTACACGGCATATCACATAGATTTTTTTATAATATTATGATAAAATTACACTAGCCGAGATTTGTTTTTATAAGAAAAATGTTATTTAAATAAAAGAGAGTTAGATATTTAAAAATATAGAAAGTGGAAAAGTGTTTATGTAAAAAATGTGTGAATAAAAAATCGGGTATTTCATTTTGAAGTGGGCTCAGCTTTCTTTACGGAGAATCAATGAAGTACTTTTTTGGGAATTCAATACTTCTTCGGTATTTCTACTCTTTCCACTTCAAATATTTTATCTTTGAAACTGTTTAATATTATGCAATACTGCAATACTTTTAATTTTGCTAATATTATTTTACTATTTCAGTTACGGAAAAAGAAGTACGGCAGTGGTAAGTTCACATTTTTATTTTTAATACAAATTTATATTTTTATTTTTAATACCTAATGCTAATATAAAACTGTAACAAATATTTGCATTCCTCTTGCTATTTTCAACTGTTTGTAAGAAGTAGTGACATTTTAAATTGCATTACTTAATTTATTTAATTTTTATTAGATTAAAAATCAAATTTAATAAATATAAATATATTTATTTTTTCTAGGCATGCTAATTATTAGTAACTCAAAATAAATTATAATTGTATATTTAGTAATATTTTAAATGTGTTTCCACGAGTTTAGGTATTATTTTATCATGGAATATTATATATTTTTATATATTGAGAGATATTTTCATAAAACCATTGCATTTACGGAATTCTTTAATTATATAGTATGAAAATATTTATTTCCAACTGATCATGATTATCATAATATTTTGGGCATATATACTTTATGATTAAAATTTAAATTCATTAACTTTTTTTAGAATTATAAAGTTGTCATTATTCATTTACTGTTTTTCACTTTATTATTTAATTATAAAATAAATATTCATACAATTATTTATGTATTCTTTAATAATTTAAACAAAACTTTTAACTGAATAATTTCTGACTTCAATTTTTAAAATTTATTTAACATTTATTATTAAAGAACTTCCAATTAAAGGAAAACATATTTCATTAACTAGACATAAATGAGGAATTCTTTTATAGATTATTTATTATTAAAAATATTTCAAATGTTTGTATTTACACTAATAGTGGTGTACTTTTATAAATTTTAGTATTAAATAATCACCGATATATGTTTGTATTAATACAAACTACTTCATTAATATTAAAATATTTAAAATGATTTATCCTTGTATAAGTTAATGGTTTTATAATTATTCACTTAGCTGAACAGTAAATAATAAAATATAATATTTAGAACTACCGAAAATCAATATCTTAAAAACTTATTTAAAATTCTTTTAAAATGCTTATTTAAAGGTATGTAATAGCAGCTTTTTCTTCCCATATGTTTTTTGCAAATACGATGCGAAAAATATTAATAAATTAAATTAATCGCTTGAATTTATTTATTGGATTAGCATTCGTAAAATTTTCTTTTGAATTTGAATAATTTACAGATTATATTTTTTTTTTGGTAGAATAAAAACAAAACTATAATTACATTTTCCAAATCAAAATCGAATCAAATTTTATTGCGTGTTTATGAAAACTAGAAAATAAATTATTATAAAAGAAGGATTTTCTCATGCAGAATTTCCTTTAGTTGTATCTTTAAAACTTTTCAGAACTATTATAATTTTATTATCTTATCATAGAAATTTGAAAATTACGATGGAAATAATTTTTCCCAATTATCTTCTTGCCAACATTTCAATCATTTTTCATCCACTTAAAGCGTTTTTAAAACGAGTTTGTGACCATAAAGATTCTTTTGAGATTAGCAAACACAGAAAAATCATTACACTATATAATTGTCTTATTAGACAAAAAAGTGATATTGCTTGATGTATTCTCACGGCGGATATAAAATTAAAAAATCTCACAAACTAAGATTTTGCTGTGTTTTGTAATGACAGCTGGTTTCGTTAATTGCAAATATGCGTCTTAAATTCAACATTTTCTATACATTTTTCTACATCTTCAAAATAAACTTTGTAGTAATAGATTAATAATAGCCACATCTCGTTGTTTTTTTCTTTATTGTTAAATTATAAAATTTTGTTCACAAATGAATACTAATTAGTTAGATACATTGTCTAAGCTATGTTTATTGAGTAAATATTCCACACTATGCTTAATAAAATATTTAGAATGAACCCGTTAAATAGAGAGAGAGTTCAATTTTATTAATACTGCATAATGCTAAAGCTAATTTCATAATTCATATTAATTTTTTATATCCCTTGCAAGCAAAATTATATTATACTACACACTTTCTTAAAAAGGTTAACACTAAACTTTGATTCATGAATAATATCACCGTAGACAATATAATTTAATCATTGACACACACGCACATTACAGATATATATATATATATATATATATATATATATATATATATATATATATATATATATATATATATATATATATATATATATATATATATATATATATATATATCTATATATATATATATATATATATAATAACTGAAATAATAAAGACAACATAGAATCATTCAACATTCTTGACATAATGAGTAGTGGATAATTTAACAGCTCATATCTGAATAGATTTTTTTTAATCAAGAAACATATCAATTACATAAAATAAGATAATATATTTTATTATTAAGTTTCTTCCTTTTCACAAGTACATTTGCTTAAAATATAAAAAAAAGTTATTACTCTGTGAAAATATATTTCAATGCTAACATATTTATACTCCAAGCACAGTGCTTAGAATATTAACATTTGTTGGTTACGTACCATTTCAGAACTAAATGTTATAAATTTACTGTGCAAACATGTATATTTATTTTGTATGTTTCCTAGACTTTTAATGAATGCATCTGTTTGAGATTTGTCAAACAATGCTAATAGCCTTGGCACTGAAACGTTAGATAAATTATGATAAAAGTGCTTAATTGCTCAATTATTTTTCCTGAAAAATTGATAAGCTTCGTAAAACTAGATGAATTGTCCGCAAATGAATTTCCAGTGAAGAATACATTTGAATACTGAATACACAAACAAACAAATTTACAATAAACAATATCCAAAAAAAATTTGCTTAGAATATTATTAGTTTACCTTCTATTACTTGAATAATTTATAAATTTACTGCAGTTTTTTCTAGAGGAATGATGTTTACTTTTTTATATTACTATTTCAATGAAAATCCACGATATAATGACTAAATTATGCTTTAATTGAGTGATAGAAAGATATAACAATCAAAATATAAGATTTTTCTTGCCTGAAAGGATACATTTTTTAAATTCGTTATATTCATTTGCATTACATCATACTCTTATTACTTAATATTTAATTGATATATTGCATTCATCAAAATATTAGAAAGCATAAAAGTTTTAATTTTTGGATTCCAAAATAATTCACATAGTAAGCAAATAATTACAACTTTTTTAATGTTCCAATAAATTGATAGATTTAATAGATTTTTTCTTAATCAAATTGGGGCAAAGTTCTATTTGTTTTGTATTCAGATCATTTTAATAAAAAAGGGTGAACAAAATCTCAAATGCACCTCAATTTTGATTATGCGATTATTTTTAATACAATTAAATTCTGTTACCTCACTCACAGTCACTAACAGTCATTTACTTTTGGCAAAATATCGGCCTTGTTACTCAAATTCGAAAAAAATGTTGTATTTTATTCGACGTATTTTTCAAATATCATTTTATTGAATGCTTTAATAAATAAATCTGTAACAAGAAAAAAATATTACGCAAATACATGTATACGTTACTTCTTTCTCGATACAAAAGTTATCATTAGCCTGATGAAATCAGTATTAAAGCTAGAAATACTTTTTATGGCTTTATTTTGGTAGTACCGATATTTAGTGTATAGTAATTTTTAATTTACTTTTTATTTAGCAATTCATAATTCATATTTTTATTTAAAAAAAGAGCAATAAATTTCATAGAATGATATATATATATATATATATATATATATATATATATATATATATATATATATATATATATATATATATATATATATATATATATATATATATATATATATATATATATATATATATATATATATATATATATATATATATATATATATAGGTAACCCTCCTATAACACGGTTGTTAGGTTCCTAGAAAATGCCGTGTTGTGTGAAATCATGTTGTACGAGACCCAGAACTAGTACAAAAAGGGGGGTTACGTTCCATAAACTTATTAAAAACAAATATTTTTTTATTCGACATAAACAACTTAATTTTTATTAAATAATAAATGTATATCCAACACAAAATAAGAAAAAAATATTTTAATCTAACGCAACCCTAATTTAATGAATTTATTCGTCGTCACTGCTCAGTACAATCAACCGAGAACGTTTTTTGGTTGGAACGATATCGCCTTCACTATCAGAACTTTTTTCTCTATTTAAAGTTTTTGTATGTTTTCCCCTCTTAAAAAAATCTGTAATCGAACTTTGCTGACTAGTTCTTACTAGGTCATTGTAAATTTTGCGGTATGGAGTTAAACAGTTTTGCAGCTCCCTTTTGAATTTTCGACTTCTTTCCGTGGAAGGGTCTGTTTTCAAGAAAAATGACTCGAAATTTTCCGCTAAGCATAGGCTTGTAATTCTTTTAATTTTAAATTCTTAACTGCACAATCTTCATCAGAGGTAGCGTCCTCAAAATCTATTTGATTTGCATCCAGGGATGCCATTTCCATCAAATCCGCTTCATCAAATCCGCTTCGTTCATATAGATATATTACTCAGAAATAATTATGAAGATTTATAAAATAACTTGATTGATACTGAATTTATGATTCATTTAATATTAAAAATTAATTTATTTTCATTTAATTTTAAAAACTGATAAAAAAGTAACTACATTAAATAAATGGAAATATAAAATGCTAAGCACTGCAAAAAGAAAATTCTAGAATTAAATTTTAATATCTGGTTAAACACATATCTGGAAATTTTTATACTTTTATAAATTAGGGCAGTCAAAATATCATGTAATTTAAGTTATTTTTCTATTAAAAAATGAGTTGGTGTATTATATTCTAACAAGAATAGTAGATGTTGTAGAATACATACATATTTGATGGAGTTTGCTTTCTTTAATAAGATTAGTGAAATTATTAACTTTAGATATCTGTTTAACAAAAAAAAACATAATATAAATCTAAAAAAATAAGTTTTGCATGCATTGTTGCAGCATTTGATACATTGTTACAACAATCATTTCAAATATATTTAGTGCTATAATTAGTGCAATAAAATAAAATTCTAAAGTGAAATATATTCAGTAAATTCAGAGCGTTTGCTGTATATTTTCTTGAATAGTTGTTATATATTATTTTCTGTTCTTCATAAATAGTTATAATTTGCAGATTAACATTGTAATGCATCACACAATTTTTTCAATTTCAACCTTGAAAAATGTTTTATTTCAAAATTGAAATTTTACATGCATTTTATTTTCTGAAAATATTTGATTGTATTGTGCTATTAGAAATTTTAAGGGTGAAAAACCTCAAAATTTATAAAAACACAAGTAGAAACAAAGCTTTTCCCCAAGTGTTAGAAATTTTAAGGGTGCTTTTAAATTAAGCATTTACTAAGTGTAGGATGATGCAGTAAAAGATAGATTTATCAAATATTTTATGTATGTTGGAGAATTAGAATTTCCTGTGCTGCTCATAAATTTAATTGCGGTTTCGCTTACAACTCAACGTTCATAAACAAGCCAATTAATAAAAATGAATGGTAATACAGAAGTATTTTAAAACAAAATTTAAAGAGTTTAATTCTTTTGAAAATATTTTCATAAATTTTGAAGTGTGTGACATATTTTATTACTCTGAATTTGGTTATAGTATAGTTAATTATTGTGAATTAAATATATATGTTTTTAATTTAAAATGAAACCTGTTAGGATTTAACTTCATAATAGTTATGTATTAGAATTCAAACATAGTTATGTATTCCTCAAACAAAATTCCTCAAAATAAACTCTTTTAATTTCGAGATGAGGAACTGTTAAACTGATGCAGATACCTTACAAGAAAGTACTTTAAGCATTACAGAATATTTTATTGATTTTTTATGTTTCGCGCTTTATTTTCAATGCAAAACTGTAAATCTTAATTTATTGCTTCCATATCCCTTACGTTTCTGAAACAAAACTCTAATATGTCTTTTTTCATTCTGAAAAGGAAAATGCTCTTTGGTCTTTGTTATGAAAGAAACACTTTAACGCATTCTATAAAATATTTTAGAGGAGTACTTTTTCAAGATTTATTCTCTACAATATCATGACAATTTTTGTGTTTCGTTCTTTGATTCTGCATGGTTGACAGGATAATTTCCTTGCTTGACTCTTGTGCAGTTTTTTTTTACTATTTGTTTCTTTATCCGAGAGCGTCTTCTAGAGCTCGGAAGTATTAAAAGTGAGTTTTTTCTTCGGTAATAAACGAAAGGCAGCATCAAAATGAAAAATTTTAAAGAAAAATTCAATATAAGGGATAGAGCACAAAGAATAGGATATTTGAGAGCAAGAATACCTCTCTGACATATTTCCTAAGAGTTCACGATTAACAAAGACCGTTTAAAAAGAAATGTCACGAGGTTCATGTGCAGTGGCCTTAAAATTTAGTTTCCATGGAAATGGAATCATAAAAAGTAGTTGACACTCTTGCATCAAAGTTCTCACCAAATAAACATGTCAAGATTTCAAAATGGAATTTATATACTTTGGACGGAGAATATATTGAATAATTTTGATGGCATATTTTCATTTCTATTTGGAATTTTATTTACAAAAGTAGACTGAAAAAAATTATTCTAATAATTATATATATTTATAATCTTAGCAATTTTTATATTTTTCTGGATTCAAAAATACTATGAATCATGTTAATATTTTTTATTTTTTCTTAAACTCTCTCTATATATACTTTTCCCAAAAATATAATACGATTATATCAAAATGAAATTCATCAAAAAAATCTATAGTAATTTAAATGATGCAAATAAAAATTTCATTTGTTTACAATAGCATTATAAATATTTATTTGAAAATATACAAACTACTTGTACAAACTTTGTAGTATATACGTGCAGGATAGTATCACTTATAAACTCACCATTTCACTTATCAAATGAAGCTTCATTATATATTTACTGTCAAAAATTTGGGATTAAAGAAAAATGTTTTAAATATAAGTTACAAACGTTAAAATAAAATACTTTGAACACAAAATAAAAATAATTCAAAGTATTTAAAAAAACTGTATAGATTGATATTTCAATTAAAATTTTGAGAGCAATGTAATATAAATAATTCAGATTAAAAACTCCATTACAAATCGTGAATATTACCCTACTATCCTTAAAAATTCTTCCGAGAGACAGTCAATGCGTAGGATATGCCTATTGAAGATAGATGTTCCATTTGTGCTACCCTTGTACACATAAGTTGATACAGGAATTTGAAAATTTTCTATGCATCCTCCCTTACAACTCGTGAATATAGGTTTTTAATTTTGGGTTTCATTTAAAATTTTAAACTTTGCTTACCACAATTATAAAATTCTATATTAGATTACATGTTAAACACCTACAAGCTGCTATAAAGTTCTTTTGAACATGTATTTTGTACTGTGTTTTAGGAAAATTTTATCTTAATTAGTAGACCGTATACCAATGCTGCACAACGAGAAATTTTTGAAAACTTCATACTATTTGTATGCAGTAATATATTCAGAAAACAATGCCTATATTTATTTATAGAATGATGCATGAGACTACTTATTTTACTTAATATTTTAGTCTCGCTTAGACTACTTTGAAATCAACATCATACACAATTATTATACAATTATCTTAGAAAAAATTAAATAAAAGGAAAATTTTATTTAAATTTATATTGTTATTATATAATTGACGCTTATTCTGATTATAAAATATATAAAAATGAATTTGTAGTCTGCATTTTTAATATGTATTTTCATACATAATTTTCAATATATAGCTATATATAATAAAAAAATCGATTTACCTAATTTTTTTGCGTTTCAGAAATGTAATTATATATTTAAAAGATAAACAAACAATGTTTGTTTTCTGGAAACAAAATCTATAATTAAATAAGTAGGTATTTCATGAACATATTTGTCATACCTAAAAATGATGCTTTTTTCTAAATAATTATCCTTTCAATCTCCATGATATACCTAATTTAAACTAGCAACCCATCTAAAAGACAATAAAAATTATTTGTCTGCCCTTTATGGAAGAAATATTTCTTACTTTTCAAAAATCTTAAATAACGTTTTACTTTTTTCATTCATTCTTATCCGTCGATATTAGGGATACAAATAACTGAAATTATGCGAGAAATTATGTGAACTTATATTATTTTTGAACTCAATGTAATGTGCTACAATATCATATTAATATTATTGTGTTAAATTATTCAATTACGTATTGTTACATTTTTTTAAACGTATGTATATAATATTTTATCTCTTTTTCTTAAAGAATGCTTGTAATAATAAATTAAATCAAAATTAAATGTTATGCATAATTTTTTAAATTAAAAATGCTTAATCCATTGGTTTGAAACATATTGATAATAATGTACATTTTATTGTTTAATTTATGATTTTTCAAATTCTAATTATTATCGGGACGAATTTAGTTTTTTAAGTAAAAAACCCAAAAAATAATTAGCAGATGTGAACCAGTATGAATTATTTATTTATTTGTTTTTGTACACTAATGTTAACATATAAGTAAAAAGCATTGTTATTTTAATGACTTATGCATTCGAAGTAAATATTGCTGAATTTTAATTTAATGTATTTTTATTTCAAATAAAAACAAATGCTGGAAAAATACTAAAGAAGAAATACAAGCAATACATGACACTGCATATTGTAGCATTTTTTTAACATAGTGAAACAATCAAAGATAACTTTAAATATTACTAAAATATAAAAGAATTCTTTGAATTGTGCTTTATATAATACATCTAAAAACCTTCTCTTCCTAAACTAAAAGTTATTCTGTTGTATTTTATTTTTAATGCTTTCGGAAAAATGGTAATAAAATATTGAGCTCTAGTAAATTTTAAAAACTGCTTCTTTGTTTGCGAAATGTTTTCCATTCAAAAATAATTACTTTGTTTTATTTTAAACTAAAGAAAAATAATTGCTTTTATAAATTATTGTTTAGAGCTATTGTTTAAAAAAACTAAATTAGACAGAATTATGCAACGTAACACTTGAAAACATTATTTCTTGGATTAAAAATAAAGATTTAACTGCATTTGTACTTAATGGTTTGTAATATATATTTTTTTAATTTCAACATTTTTATTTACTTCAGAAATTATGTTTTGTTTGGATTCTTTTTATTTCATTTAAGAATAAATAAGCCGCATATACTTTATCCCATAGAGATTCTGGTGTCTTAAAGTATTTCGTTATATATGCCATTTTTATTTCTTATTTTATAACTCGAGCTTTAGTTTGAGATGTCTGCTCTTCAGAGGTACAGCAGAGCACGTAATTCTGTTCAGCGTCACGCAACAATTGCTTACAGTGATTTAAAATGTGTTGCATTATCATGCAAAACAATTAAATAGCGTGATAGTATAATATATTTGTGTGATCGAATGTGTATAAAACTTACTTTTAATATGACTTTGAAAAGCAAAATGGTAGAGTTCCTGTCAACCGCGATAAGTGTCTATGAATTAATAATGCAAGTTCTGAACGGGTTAAAACCACAAAAATAATAATACTTACTTTCTTTAAAGTCATATGTATTTTCAAAACTTTTAGCATTTGCTATATTTCCCATTTTTTTTAAATTTTTCTTTTACTTTCTTTAATTTTGTACTGAAATCATGAATAACACATTAATGATATAAGATAATGGAAAAACGAATTCATTTATAAATTTCTTAATTTTAAGAATTCACTACCTTGTTTGAAATTTAATATGTAACCATTTTTTAAAGTAAATATAATTATCAAAAAAATTTCTATGTATTCATTTTTATTATTCACTATCCATTAAAACTATTACATAAAGATACGTTAAATAAACAATGGTAATTAAAAATAATAATTTTAACGCGTAATTAATATTTGATTAAAAAAAGATCTTCGTTTCATGTTTTGTTTCTAATATATGTTATGTTTCTAATATGAAATATTTTATTGGCAAAAATTTTGTCTGAATTTTTTTCATTCTGCATTTCCACATTAACAGTTGAACGATATTTCTTGTAATTAATTCCTGTTGGTGACTTTTATTGTAATTATTTAAAAAGTATTTTTAATTGCATACTTTGTTACGTGACTTAACTTCACAAATTGTTTTATAAAAAAAATTCTTGAGTGTTTACTTATTATTTTAAATGAACTCATATTAAATGCATTACAAATTAAAGGTCTTATAACAGATATAATTGTTTAATAGTAATTGTAATTCAAATAATATTTATATATAAATGTAAAATTCTACTTCATAAGCATTTTGGTAAAATTTTACACACCTATTTGAAAATAAATGAAAATATATAATCTATAAGCAATTTAACCTTAATATTCATATAAATAAAAAGCATTGTATATTTTTGGGTTTTCAAACAATAATTATTAAATTTATACTATTCGGAGGCATTTAATGTCAAATAATTTTTAAAAAACAGAATCAAGAAATTTGCATCAAAAATAACTTTTGCATAGCTTAACCATATGATTAAGAACGATTGGAATAAAAGTTACCATTTAACCAGAATTAGTATATATGTACATCTTATATTAATTAATTAAATATTTAAATTTATTTGTGAAATCTTGTCTGGAAAAGCACTTATACAAAAGTAACATGGATATATATGTTGATTATTCTTACTAAAAACAGCCAAACCTTATTAACAGTGTAAGTAATTAAGGTTATTTTCAATAAAAATATTTCAAAACTTAATATCTTTCAATACTTATTAGGTAAAAAATATGCAACTTTTAATACGAGGAATGAGAGTTTCATATTTAGATTTAACTAATAACGTTAATTTATTAACTCTTTTACAATAATTTAATTCAGAATCAGTAAACCTAAACCGCTGTATTGCATTTCAAATTAGTGTGTATTAAGATTTTACATTTTTTTAATTATTTTAAGGCTAAAAATATATTTTATCAATAATAAAATAAATTATCATTTTGAATGTACTTAGATTGTGAAAAAATATACAAGGCGTCACTAATTTTTAATCAATCTGTAAGTTTATTAGAATTATTTTATTTCGAATAATAATCTACATTTAAAAATCAATCTGAATGAAAAGTTAGAAATTAGTTTTTATATGTGAATTTTCCTTATTCAACATGTGTCTAAGTGTAATGAGAATTATTTTCTTAAATCTGTAACATCTTCCAATGGGAAAGAGGAAAAAAATAAATGTTGATATGCATTTTTTTCTCCTAAAAATATGCTTATTTAAGCGTTTCATGATTTTTCTTATAAAAAAATATGTATGTCTATAATGGTATAACACAAGTGCATTTATTTAACTTGTGAATTATAATCTGATTACTTCATGATGATTAAAGTTTTCATTTGAAATAACGCAACTGCTGTTTTTTTCTTATCAGGGAATAATTCATCTGGTATGAATAATTATATATAAACGCGCTTACAACATAAATTTATAAAATATAACTTATGAATTATTAACAGCACTGTAACCTTCTTTCTTAAATCAGAAAATTAAGTGATTAAAAAATAAAATTTCCAAAAATTTTCAATTACGTAAGAAAATTTCTTTCTAAATTCTTAAATTTTTTTAAAAAAAATATAAGAACATTAATCACATAAGTGCAACATAACTTCTAAATTTTTTGGTATAGAAATGATTTTTCTTCTTAAAATCATCAGTCAGTCAGTTAATTTATAATAATATGTATTTAAAATTGAAACTTTTAATTACTAAGTTTGCTTAAAATTCTAATTTTATTGTTAATTTTGATATAGTTATTAGTGATTCAAGAAAGTTCAATATTTTTTATATTTATTGAATGTTTCGCAAATAAAAAAAGAAGAAATTTATGCTCTAAAACTATCATATCTAAAAAAATTTAATTTTTTTACATCCATCGCAATGACAAAAACGCATGACTACAAAAAATGTGTGTGAGAATTCTTTAATAAAATCACTTCAAAGGACAAACCTTTAATTTATTCTTATCATTTTTCAAAGCATTTCTATTTTTATTTCCTTCTTATTAGATACTCGAGTATTGGAAAAAAGCTCTCTCCAAAAAGAAACATCTAGTTTTCATACTAGATGTTTCTAGCAAACAAACTCTTGCCTTTAGTTGTTATTTTAAAATGTTATCTTCCCACAGCAGGGGAAACTTTTCCCACGAAAGATACCATAATTCATTTTACCCCGGTAAGGAATCGTAATTTTCCAATATTACATTTGCAGTTTTCCCACAGAGAGAACTTTTAACCCTTCTTGTTCACAAAATCTTTCCCACAACTAACACTTCTCATGCTGGAGCAAGTTAAATGAATGTTAAGGTAGTTTAAGGCAAAGTACAAGAGGAAATTGGGTTTTCATCGTTACCAGTGTACCAAGTGTTTTGGAGGAACTAGCAAAAGCTGCAATGGCACCATCTGGTGTTAAGAATAAGATTTATTTTTTTACAAAAAACGTGTTTTGAATGGCAGTTTTTATAGTTATATATTTTTCCTTTTAATATATTAGCGATAGTAAATTTTTATGTAGATTATATATAGAAAATTCTACATAGAATAATTTAGTCTGAAAATGCGAAATTATAAAGTAAATATATTAACTGTAAATCTGCACACATCACAATATTTAAAAATGATTTAAATTAATTTAGAGAATAAATTATGAAAAAGAAGCAATATCAATAATATAAATACATTTCCAAAACCAGAATATTTATAGTTTTCCTGCGAGGAAAAAATTTAGAATTTAAAATTTTAGAAATATCCAAATATTTTTTTTATATCGATATATCAATTTCCAATGATAGATTGGTCAAAACTGATTTTTTGTTATAATAAAGATTTCTTTTTATTGTAAGTAATTTTGATATTTGTAATTAATATTATATTCAGTTTGATTTAATATCAATTATATCTTTTAAACATGCAATGGTCTAAATTTTTAAAATTTTAATTACTTCTTAAATTACTCACTAGTAAAATACTCATTTATTTGTGTCGTATTTTTTCAAGAAAAATAAATTCACAATCAACATAAGACTTAAATAATATAGAATTGTACATTTAACTCTAAATATTTTTATACATGTGAAATTTTACATTTAAAACTATTCATACTTACATTGAAATCAATGCAATATATGAAATATACATCATATCAAGTTAAATAAATTTTTTCTAAATTTGTATCATATAATTTTAATTTTTTATAAATATGATATATTTATATTGTTTTATATACTTTCTGAAAACGTACTTTATCACATTTTCAGGTATAAAGGTTTTCTTAAAGATTGTCCAAACGGGCAGCTAACAGAGCAAGTAAGTAGTTTATTGTCCTTGACTTTTGTTTAAAGTACTTGTAGAATGCCAATATTTTCAGATGTAAATTTTAAAAAATATATATTTAAAAATATAAAAAAACACTAAGTATTCTTAAACGTATGAGTTTAAATTTCAAGTATAAGTTTCAAATTAGTGATTTTAAAAAAACTAAATTTTACACAGAGAAGACGCAGTCAAGTGTGATTAATTTTAATATTTCAATCTATAACTTAAAATTCTGATTATAATATGCATCGTTAAGCACTTTCTACACATAGCTAGTAAGCGTGTGAATAAACTACAAAAATAAAATAATTTCTTTCAAAGAAAATTAAAGTTCTATATCGTCTCTACTTTCGACACACTTTTTGAATTATTCAACTTGAAAACTTTTTTAAATTATCATAAAATTAATTTTTGTGTTAAAACACATAGAGCGACATCTACTGTGCGTTGCAGTATGATATTAATTTTTATTATTAATGTATTCTTGTTTTTACAAAGGCAAATAAAGCACTGCATTTTATTCTTCATTTTCTACCTTCAAGAAAAAGAGCTAATATAATCAATACAAAGTTAAAACTTTCATCTTTACATAATTTTTAAATACATAATATTAAACATTGTATTTTTATTTTTGTCTCTTGAAGAGCAGCTTTGATGTATTCTTAAATAGATGAGATTTATTCCGGTGAAATAAACGTCTATGTGTTTTAACCCACCTATAGATATTTTATATATCATAAAAATGCTTAGTATACTATTTGAGAAAAGATTCTATATATGAAAACTTATATAATGGAATTTAATTGATTAAATATCTACATGTATATATCTAGGGGTTATATACTAGACAATATTATCTATTCAATACATAATTTATTCTGCCTGCACAATTTTTATATATATATATATATATATATATATATATATATATATATATATATATATATATATATATATATATATATATGTGTGTGTGTGTGTGTGTGTGTGTGTGTGTGTGTGTGTGTGTGTGTGTGTGTGTGTGTGTGTGTGTGTGTGTGTGTGTGTGTGTGTGTGTGTGTGTGTATGTATGTATGTATGTATGTATAATAAGTATTATTCTAACTTCCCACAAATTTAGATATATTAAAAGTTTTATGATAAAATACTAAGTATATGCGATTTTAGAACACACAGCGTAGAAATATGTAACAGATATTTTTTGGAGGTGGATATATAATTATTAAGATTAACCGTTAAAATAATAAGAGAGTTTAAAGATTAATCTTAATAATTATTTAGTTCAATAAACTTAAACATAAATCAAAATAATTGATGAATCAAATTTTGTATTTATTTATTGTTGTTTGGAATTTGTTGCCTTGTTAAAAAATGACTTGAAAAATCATTAATTACTCATTTTATACGCTACAATAGCGAAATTATAAGCATTTAATTCATTTTCTTATTGAATAACTACGCCAAATACATCAAAACACATAGTTACTTTTGATTATCTCATAATCCCTTATAAAATATTAATACAATTCAACCCCATATATCAATTAGATAACTTGAGGATTATGATATTTTAAGAAAGACGTTCAATTTATTTCGCCTTAAATAACAGCAACAAATGTATCAGAAAATTACTTAATTACTGGGCTTAGCTCATAATTCCTTAATAAAATTCGTGGTACAAATCGATTTCCTCTAGTAATTAGATTAAGCGCAAGGATTAAGTTATTTCTATAAAGACATTATGTTACATTTCACATGGTTTGTGACCATATCTCTATTTTTCATGAATATTCTTATTGGGATGTAAATTAAGAAGATTCATCTGTCTATTTAACATCAAATATTTGCCGTTCCCTGTAAGAGAAATTACAATAATGTTAAATATCTACCAATATGTTAATTGGTTAATATTTTCATTATAAGTTATCGATATTGCTAAATACTCCTTAATATATAAATGAGAATGAGTATTTAATGCCCCCAACTTGTCTAGTGGTCAGCGTGTCTGAATGCGGATTGTGAGGTCCTGAGTTCGAATCCCGGTTCGTGCATGGATGTACTTTCTCTCTCTATCTATCCTATATTTGTCCTTTCCTTGTATGAATGTGGAGTGAATGGTTGCCTACTCTATAAACGGGTACCTATGGCACGTGTGTACTGAGTAAGTCGGACTCCACACCAAAATATGGTTCAGTTGGAAAAGTGGAGCAGCGCACCCCATATTACCAGCCTGGCTGGCACACGATAACAACAATGAGTATTTAATATTGAAAACTAGAGCAAGTTACATAACAATATATATACAAAATGGATAAATTTAAACTGATAATCCTCAGAAACGCCTAGTTCTAGTTCTACAAAATGGATCAGAATGATATTTTAAATGTATATGAGTAGTTTTCCGTTTCCATAGAAAAAATAGTTTAAAACTTTATCATCAGGTAACGCTCTAATGAAGTACAAAATTAAAAAATTCAACAAATAACATAAAATTGTATTTATTCATACAGCAGTGGGCTCTATGTGTTTATCTGCATTAATCAATACTATACTGAAATTTTAATACTACATTATCAGTGGTAGAAAGCAACTTATGACTTGGAATAAGGTAAACATGACGATGATACTGGTTTTTAAGTCCACTTGATTAGTAATACGTTTTTGAGAAACTCAATATTTGAGGAGCTCCACAGCCAGAAGTCACAAGAATTCTAGTCCAAAGAAAGAGATCTAGTACATGAGGCAAGGAAGGGGGAAAAAAGTACTTAAGATGAAATTTTCTTTTAGAAAACTTCCTCAAATCATATTTTTGATATTCCTTAATATATGATTTGTTCCTCCAGCAATTATTAATACTAATGTGACCATGAAATTCATGATGAGGACAAGCTGTTAACTATTTCTTCCTTGAAAAAGAAAGGGCTAAAAATGAACTTCGAAATTAATCCCAGTGAAGTTATAATAAATGGAAATTACAATGATTGTTGTCGATTAGAATTCAGATTGATGGAACTGTTCATGTAGTACTTCTGTGTGTTATAGAATTTTCTAATTAAAAGTGGAACGCGCGTATTTCACTAATGTATGACATGATCAGTACTCAACCCCTTTCATTTTTGAAACCACAAAGCAAAATCATGACGCTATAAGTCTTGTGATATCAATTATTGCACAAATTCCATCTAGTAAACAAAATTCAACAATTTATGTAAAATGATGTGCTTGGTCATTCAAATAAAGTTCATGCAGTGGAGGAACTACTTGTAATAGCATTTTAGAAATCTGAAGGACTTCAAATGCTGCAAAAGTAAATTCATCCACAATAACATTCAAATTGTTTAATTATGTATCTAATTACTTTTACGGATTCCTCGTTAGGTTTTTCATTCGCTGATAAGTGTGCTAGAAAAGAAATGAATAATCATCTTGGCAAAATTGCTGTATGATAATCACTCGTCTTTCCTTGTTTGGCACCTGAAAAAATGTAAAAATTTCAGACGTGTCACTATAGAATGATAAGCATTCGCAAATATTTTTAAATACCATATATTAATACTACTATTTTATGCTACATACTACGCTAACTTTTACAAATTAATACTACAATACTATTGCTATAAAATTTTAAAACTTCTATACATGTCCTATATTAATAGTGTAATAACAAGCTATTTTAAATAAAAAAAGAACCTTAATCCTTAGCCATTGTGACGATTCTAAAAATCTAAATGAAATTTAAAATATTGAGAAAAGGACTAGGATTTCTAATAAATGATATACTTTAAATAAACTCATTTGTTAAACGTATCTGTGAAATGTATTTATATTTCTAAAGAAAATCAAAAATTAAATCAAGTTAATCTTTTAAGAAACAGCAATAAATTCTTTCTAAATACAATAGTTGCTTTTAAAATACAAATCCTTTAACAATTAATGATTATTAAATATTTAATTTATTTCCTTCTTTTTTTCCAAATTTTACTTAATATACATTATTTCCATGCATTTAGAAATTACTTTAAATAAGCTGAATTGTATAAAATTAATTTCATTTATGTTTTAGGGTTTCTTGCGGATATATAAACAGTTCTTCCCTCAAGGAGATCCTTCCAAATTTGCCTCTTTAGTTTTTAGAGTATTTGATGAAAACAAAGTAAGTGCGATACCGATAAGTAATCATAATGTATAATCAATAATATAAAATTATCCGTCTGTATTATTCCGCTGAAGTAGAATCGCAGTAATGGTTCATAGATGCGATTTCTCCCAGTCTCTGATCCTTGAGCTGAAGATACAGTCACGTAATCGCAATGAGCGATTAATGGTCTTTGCTGAACGGCTAACGAGCTTGTGACCCATCACTAATGACAGACTAATGAGACATTTGGGAATTGTGTGGGTAGGGGTATTCGAAATGTGAAATTGCAAAATTGAAGATTGCCTTAATATTTGAATTTAACAGTTTAGAATGGAAAGAAAATTAACTCAGTTAATTTTTAAGAATTAATTTATTTTCCCATATAAGGTGGATGTATCATTAATATTGGGATATAAATTTTTATTTTCCGTTTAAATTTATTTGTGTTTTTTTTTTAAGTCTAAACTAGATATTTGTGCTTATAATGGTATATGTTAAGCGCACTGTGCTTTCTAGTGAAATAATAAACAATTTTAAATTAATAATATAATATAGTAAAATAAAATAATTTATGTAATTGAAATATGTATGTAATTATATATATATATATATATATATATATATATATATATATATATATATATATATATATATATATATATATATATATATATATATATATATATATATATATATATATATATATATATATATATATATATATATATATATATATATATATATATATATATATATATATATATATATATATATATATATATATATATATATATATATATATATATATATATATATATATATATATATAATCTTTATTAAAACAAATTTTTTAAGGATGGTGCAATTGAATTTGAAGAATTCATCCGTGCCCTATCGGTGACGTCTCGAGGAAGTCTGGAAGAAAAACTTGTGTGTAAGTAATTTTATTTTATAAGCTGATTTTACCGTAAATGAAATAACTAAATAACAATACATTTATGTGATAGGTATTTTTAAGAACTATTCATATTTAGTTTGTACATTAGTAGTAATATTTGGAAGTTTATGCTTCTGGGGGAATGAAATTATGTTTTTAGGATATATGTAACCTGACGAAATCTTTCTAGAAATGTTCTCATCAGTATGAAAGTAAATAGTAATTTTGGGTGCATTGAAGACAGAATTGTTTTTTTCTTGAGCTATTTAATGAAATATCGGGAACGGCACATATGCTGTATAACCCAGGATGTCAAATCCTGAGTGTGGTGATTATTTTTTGGCGTACTTTCTCGTGTATCTGGTAACCTGGTCTTTATTACGTCATAGATATGGAGGCTTATAAGAATTATGTAAAAAAATTAAGTTTTGGCAACCCTATTACTTACGTCATCGCAAGCTTTACAATATATCATCTTGGCATCATTTTTTCATCGCCAAAAAATTCAGAATTTGGTATCCTGGTTTATACGGCATCCGTGACACGATAACATAAAGAATCGTTAGTTGTGTGAGTGGGCTAAAAATAAGTAGCCCATTTCTTTCTCTTCTAAGTTGGAATTATTTTTAAGGATTCCAACTTAGAAGAGAAAGAAACGGGCATATACCTTCTAAATTACTTATGATCTGCATATCCCTGCTAAATTACTTATGATTACAAAATTTCAGATTAATTTTTCAGCAATTTCTAAATATTGAATTTTGATGTATGAAATGATTTACATATGCTCAAAAATAATTTTATTGCATTCTGATATTTATATAATTTTTGTTATGACTCTTTTATTAAAAAAAGTATTTTCATTTAAGTATGCCATTGAAATATTCGTAAGTCATACAAACATTTATTATAGAGCAAAATCTTAATACGACAGTTTCATACAATCATAGACAGTTGCAATTAGCTGTTTGTAAATATTTATGGAATTATGTAGTGAGAATTGATACAAAATCTTAGATAATGAACCAACTTGTCTGAATTTGATTTTACGTCGCCTTTGAAATTATATATAAACATTATATTATTTTCAAAAATTAAATTTTCTGTGGGATAGATATGTGTTTATTTACATTTATTAACATATGCAAATTCTTCATATTATTTTAAATGAAACCCATGATCTTAATTATTTAAAAACTATTATCATGCAATTTTCCCCCTTTTAAAACAATTGCTGCTCTTCATGAAATTTATTATAATACCTTAAATTTTCATTCTTCTTTCCCTATATCTTGTTCTTAGTGAACTTCAGTGATATTCAATTATTGTAACTTGAAAAATAAAATTTGAAAATATTGGAATTACTTAAAATGGATATTTATTTTACTATAACAATAACTGCTTTGGTCTATAATTATCATATAAACGTAAAATACAGCAAGGTATCTTTATCACTGAAAAGCGCAACTGAACATTCCAAATTTTATAGATATTTCTTGGTATATATCCAAGTATTTCTAGTAATTTCTTCCTGTATATCACATGCTAATATATTTTAAGTATATTTTTTGCTGCACATATTTATCTGAATGGAGATGTTTTATATAATAAACTTAATGAACAAATTAAATTTAAAAAAGATATAAGTTTAAAATAAATTGAAAAATAATTTATTCTTCATTTAATAAAAAAATAAGCAAATAAATATATTACTTTAGAGTTTTTTTCTATTTTAACATGATTACACGATAAAAATTTTATATATTTAATAATACAAAAGTTTAATTTAAAAATAGTACTTTGGACACCGACAATGTGAAATTTCATTTGTTTCTCAAACGTAAATTTTCAATGGATCATGTGAAAATAAAATTCTAATATAATAATGGTATATCCTAAAATATCAATAAATTTGACACATGTTTAAGTGATTTAAGGAATTCGCGCAAATTTGTAAAGTACAATTTAAGATTCAATAAAAAAATAATCAATACAGAGCATTTATTCTATATAAAATTTGAAACAGTTTCCATTTATTTTTAGCTCATAAGGACATTTTTACTTCAGGCACACCCTGACTTCAGAGCAATGAGGCTATTAACTCACTTTAGCATCCATAATTTAACCTTCCTCTTGCCTTGAAAGTTATAAAAATAGATTTAACTCCGTTTAGTTGGAATTTTTATTGTTACAATCACCGATTCTATTTTTATTAGATATAAAACTATAAACTTTTAAATTTATTACCCATTTATAAACATTTACTTTGTTAAATCATATACATATCCTTAAAATTTAAATAAATTATTACATGTTACACATGGTATTTATTAACAAAATAGAAATCATTCTGTTATTAGTTTTTTATTATACTTATTATTGATTAATACTTTATGTTAATTTACTAAAAAAATCATAGTAGATTTCTCACGTACAATTTTGAGTATAATTTTTATTTAAATTATTAATAATTAAATGACTAAATAATAAATTATTTGAACATAATGCAGAAATATGTATGGGTATTATAACAATTTAAAAAATATTTTAATTAATTTGTTATTTTTTATAGATTTTTTAATTATGAAATGATTTTAAAGGCTTTTTATACGTAAGAGTTATTTTTATTCCCATTTTTATTCTTCCGAATTTGCAATCATAACCACATTTTCAATAAGTCTACGAATAAAAATTTAAGTTGTAAAAATATTTTCATTCAAAATATAAAGGTATGATTTGATGGAAAAAGTAGAAGTATATATATATAGTATATATACTATATATATATCATATATAACTATATATATTGATATATATATATATATATATACTATATATTCAAGTAATATATAGTAATATATATATATATAGTATATCATATATTATACTATTATATATATATAATATATAGATAAGTATGTATATATATATATATAATTACAATACTTACAAGGTAAGCAAGAAAGTTCTTGATGTTTTTAATCACCCAAAAGAACATGACCTATAGAAACTGTATCCTACTTTTAGTTCTTGAAATAATCATCATCCGTATCCAGCACCTTCTGCAAATGTGTCTTGAGCTGTGCCCCCTACATCACTTCCCTCTTATTCAACTAATTCAATCCCTGATAACCGACACAGCAAGTTCATTTAAATCCATCCTCATATGAACCAGAGCTCACATAAGCAACCAATTCAATGAGCTTGCAGACGCAGCAGCGAAAGAATTCACCAAAGTTCCAAAAGATTATCAATATCACTTCGCATGGTCAAAAGCCCCTCCATAAAGCACAACCTTAAATCTCAAAAATTAGCACCATGGTAAACCGCGCCCACCAGCGAACAACGACTAACAAAATAATTCCTTAAGTGGCTGAGCCATTCATACTGAATAACCCGTATATAAATTACTTTGTAACAGAGCATGATCCATTCCCAACTTACTTTAAAAAAATAAATATAACGTCTTCATAACTCTGTCTTTGCGGCAAAGAAAGCAGTCTTTTCCTGTACATCACAGAATTCACCTACACGGTCCACCATCATCTCAAATGCCCTCAAAACCTTAGCTAAAACGATTTTCTTTGATTCTGTTTTCGTCCATCTCTCTACAAGAAAAAATTAACATTAATCGCTAAGCTCATCACTGAAAAATGTCTCGATCTGTGCCTAAGACAGGAGTCCTCCTTCCACCAGCTCCACAGACGATTAATCAGATTTTGACTTTTAACCCCCTATGATTCAACAAACTTGAACTTTAAGTTAGGGAATCCACAGCTGAAAAGATTGTATTTTTCCTACCAATCACAGAATCAATAACTTTTCAGTTACACAAAAGCTTCATTCTCCATTAGTGCATAACTTTTTATTATTTTATTTACTTATACTTTTTAATATTCTTCTCTTCAAGTTTCTTATTAATTTCAATCATCTATCATTATGCTCTCATCCCTGTCTCTAACCGAACTGTAATGTATTGGGCACTGTTTGACCCAACGCAAGGCTTTAAGATCCCACCTTTCTAAATCGTTTATTGTCAACAGCATGCTGGGTGACGGCAGGTTGAGGACAATCTTCTGGCCCCTGTAAGGTGCTGCTTGCTCACAACGGTGATGAGTGGACTAAACTCAATAACTCAATGGTACAGTACGGGGTCCACTCTCATCTTATATGTATGTATGTATCCGCTTGTGGTAAAACTCGAGGACTTTAAACGCAAAGAATTCCTTGAGAACTTGGCGTAAGTCTGAAACATTAATGACGGATTTTTAGTTGATTATCCAGAGAATGGAAGAGGAGGTAATCGGACTGTGCAATGTCAGGTGAGAAGAAGAATGGCGCAAAGTCTCCTAAAAATGCGCTGCATGGTATTTCTAGTCACCTGCGAAACATGCGACCTCCCGTTATCACCCAAGAACAGTATATCCATTCGAATAATTATTGCAGGCTACTTCTGTTGCAATGCCCATTGTACATGTTCCAATTGCTGCGAGTATACGTCTGAAGTGACCATTTGGCCTATTGGCAGTAACTCATAGAGAACCACTGGAAGACTGGTCCAGCAGAAACCAGCTTCTTCACAAAGGGACATATCTCCCAACTTGAATTTGTGAAACTGAGGCCTTGTCGTAAGTTCATTCACAGCACTATCCTCAAATGCTTGACATATTCGGCGACTTGATGCAACAGCTGATAAACGCACTTTGAAGTCACAAAGCATTTAACAACGAACGAATTCCTTTGATACGTCCACTTCTCTTTGCTACTGTACGAGTAACGATTGATGATTGTAAGCGTCGGACCTACTTTTATAACGGCTGATATTCCTACTCTCGTCTGACCGGTATCTCAATCCCGTTGTACATTAATTTGCAAACGTATTCTCACTTCATTCAACGGAAACAACTCAAAAATAGAGAGAAATTTCTTGTTTGCCATATACTTATCCATGAAACACCGATATCATCGTTTCATTTTTTATATCACTTTTTTTTCGAATTATATAAGATTACTCTTACTTTTTGTAAACATTTAATTGTCTATAAGTATGTAGCAATTGGTCAACATAAATAATTATCTATTTAAATTAACAGGGGCTTTCAAGCTTTATGACGTCGATAATGATGGGTACATTACAAGAGAAGAAATGTACAGCATTGTAGATGCAATTTATCAAATGCTGGTAAGATATAACCTCATAAGTTTTAATATCACAAATGAAAAAAGCGTTCATATTAGCTTCTAGATTTATTTTGCATTAATGTGACGTAAAATTATATTCATCTGCTGAAAAATATTCTGCATCAAAATTCTGCTAATTCTGTTTCTATTAATAAATTCTATTAACGTGTTAGTGTTTTGTAAAAATTTCATTCTACAATGGAACATCAATATTAATCTTTATAATACTAGCATTGTATCATTAAAGTTTAATATTTTTTTAATAAAAGCATGCTATCTTTTCTGAAGGGTAACCAAGCCAAAGTTGAAGAATCCGAAGATGACCCAAAGAAACGAGTGGATCGGATTTTCGAGCAGCTTGATAAAGTATAAACCCCTACATTTTTTTTTAATTTATTGATCATTATTACATATTGGTATTATGTTACAAATTACGATACAAAATTATTTGTGCAAGTTTTCTAAAATTATTTTGTTATTTATTTTTGAATTTTTATAATATAATGGTTCCTTTCATCTATCAATTTTATAGATAGCGTATGAACGATGTTTAAAAAATTAATATATAAATCATTCTATTTATAAATTTTAAAATGTATAATCTAATTACAGTAATGCATTCTATTTTGTAAAAGTTATAGATAGAAGCTTTAAAAAAGAAAAGTAAATAAATAAACAAATTGATACTATTTATAAATTTATTGAACAATTAACTATAAATGAAAAGGTAAGTTTTGGATTTTATGTGACATATATATATATGTATATATATATATATATATATATATATATATATATATATATATATATATATATATATATATATATATATATATATATATATATATATATATATATATATATATTAGAAAGATTCATTGAATGATATTTATCAGAAAGTTTTAGCATTTTAGCACACACCCCAAACCCCAAGCAAAAACAAAAATTCTATGTTGTTTCTTTTAATCTAAGTAAATTAAAGTTCAGTTTTTCAATAATCAGTATTCAATAATTTAAATTTTTTGCAAGAATTTTTCAAATTTAAAAGCTATTATAAATAAGGCTGATAACAGTATTGCCACTTTTTCTGAAGAAATATAAAAATAAATTCAATTTCGAAATGTTAATTAAAATTTTAAAATTACGGTTTATGGAATATATAATACTAAGAAATGTTAAATACATTTAATTATTACTACATTTGAATGTTTTTTTTTTGTAGAAGGATAAAATATTTATATTTATTATATGATTTCAGTATTTTTATTTAATTAAATTCATTTTTTAATCTAATATCGTTTACTTTGTTACTTTTTACTTAATTGTAATAAAGTAATTCATGATATATGGAATGGGATAATTATAAAAGTATTTTTGTATTGTTTTCTCAAATATCTTAGTGGCAGCGTTTCACGCTCCCATGACACAGGTCCGAGGTTCGATCCTCGGGTTGGGCAAGGTTGACTCAGACTTTCATCCATTCAGTGGGTCGATTAACTGAGTACCAAGCAGGCTTGGGAACTAAACACTGGGGGTCTTACGTTAAGCTGACCATCTAACTGGGACATATGCTTCGCACCCCAGGGCTCTCGGTCATGAAAACAGTTATGGGCACTGTAGGCCTTGGCCCACATGGGCTGTCGTGCCATGGAGTTTAGTTTAGTTTAGTTTTCTGAAATATATTATGATAGTTATAATGTATTTATCAATGATATCTATGTTTCGAAGCTTTGAGTATAAAAATAATATATCCCGTCACCCGAAAAAAATGTACTTTCTGAAGTTTTACTTTAAAGCCTAATCTCTTGTAAATACAATATATTTACTTTCTATTTCTTTTTAACTTATATATTATGTACCATTTTTTTAAATAAAATTATTTTACAGAACCATGATAACCAACTTTCCCTAGAAGAATTCAAGGAAGGCTCGAAGCATGATCCAAAGATTGTTCAAGCATTGACGTTGTATGCTCCTTAGCCATTCCATTTTCTTTCCTTACATTCCACGAAAAGCACAAGAAGACAACACACCACAGACTCTTTGCACATATCACACTCTTCCCCTTTATCTTGCTTCGTGCAGAGTGCCTGCCATGCATATTTATTCTGCATTAAAGATGTTTTTTTGTGTGCAGCTTTTTCAGAGTTATTCGATATACTAGCTTCTAACGTGCCTCGAAAACATTAAATTTTCTCAGAAGACGTCAGTCCTTAACATTTTAGAACAAAAATGTTTGTATAATTAGATTTCCTTCTATCATAATTTTAATAACTATTAATTTTTATTTAACTTGAGATCTTAATATTTTACTTCAATTTAAAATTTAAATTTTATGTAAAAAATCTGCTAATAGTTTTTTTAAAAAAAATAATAAATTTCAAAGGATTAAAACATTTAGCACTGATGTTTTCAGCAAAATTCATAGTAATAAAATTGCTGTAAATGTTCTATACATTTTAGCTATTTTTTACGTTATAATAAACTAAAATTTATAGGACGAATGTTTCATATTAATATGTGTAATTTAATATGATAGTGATAAAATGCATTAGATGTATAATATGTACTAACTTGTTTCAGAACTTAATTATTAATAATTCGGTGTTTCAGTTTGTCAATCTAAGTTAAATTAATCCTTTAGCAAGCATTCATACCCATGATAAGTTAGTTTCAGTTTTTTTTTTTTTTTTTTTTTTTCCCAACTGCTCGTTTGTTTCGTTTTTTTAAAATTTGATATTAGTTTCTTAAATGGTAAAACATTTTGTACCAAAATAATCACGTGAATAAGAATTATTTCTTAGTTTTTTTTCTATTTTAATTTATTGCATCTACTTTTAAAACCAAATGGAATATATTTTTAACAAGTATTTTAAAATTTCTGAGCAGATGAATCTAATAAACAGCGAAACTCAACAATCTCAGCAAAATATGGAGTTAAATGATTCTTTGTAAAACAACAATGGCGGGCACTCTGTAAAGAAGGATTTTTCGAAAGAAGCGCCCTCTATGTCATGTGGATATCAGTTCTAAAAAGTAAATGTATGAACTGCTCCCATGATACACTTTCCTTTGTTCTCTCTCTCTCTGTGGCTTTCAAAAACCCATATATTTAATCCTATACTATTACTCCTCAAAGTGTTTGTATAAGATAATAATGTTATCATTTGTTCTTTATTTATCAGACTGGTTGTCCAAAAAACTTGGGAAGATGCTTTTAAGTGATATAAATGCAATTTTCTTAAACAATTCTATCATTCCAGACTTTGCATATACATACCTATATGTATATAAATGCCTATAAAATGCCTAACAATATCTGAATTTATGAAAACTAAAAATAAGCCTTAAGATTTTGATTGTTAATGCGTGATTGATGTTATAAAATTCTATAATAGCTAGAAGACTAAGAATGTCACCTGAAACCAAAGAGTATATTTCATAGAAATACATGAATATATTGATATATAATGTACTGCTTATTAAAGAAAAGAAACACAAATCTTTGAATGAAGTTAAAAGAAATATGGTGTAAATAAATAAATACTTTAAAATTGTAAATATATAAAAAAATCTGTATCAATTAAAATTTAATAATTCATCAGCCACTTTACATCGTCCACATGTTATAGTTCTATGGTAGTATTTAATTTTCTAAGTAGTATATATTCATTAATAGAGCATAAAAGTGTTTTTTAATGGCGCTTTAAAATACAGTTGACATCGTCTCAAGTTTGTTAAATTTATAATTATTGAAACATCTAGTCCATAAATTTCAAATATTAATGCAAATGATTAAAACATACATGGCATCAGTCAAAATTACATCCCTTGTTATTTAAAAAAATCTCCTATAGTGGTAAGAACACCATTTGTATAGAATTTTAGATACTTTTTCTTCATTCTGATATACCTGCTTACTTGTCCCATATGTTGTCTGCTAAAATTACAGGGCCGAAGCTACAGTTCTCCGTGTACTGGGAAAATGAAACTAGACCACATTAAAATAGTTCCTCAAATTTTAATATTGAGAATTAATAGCATTAAATTTTTGATTCTAATTATTAAATAAATCACATATTCTTTTTAAATTCTCATAGAAATTTGTTTGACTTCACATGCAATTTCTGTGTAATATTACATCTTAGCACGAAATTTTGATTAAAAATTCAGAGAGAAGTGATTTGAAAATTCTATTTAATGAAAAGATATATTCTGAACTGACAACCAAAAAGTTATACTATAGCTACTTAAAACATAAATTGATAGATTTTTTGACCTGGTAATTATTGCATTATAACTTTTATATTATTTGTTTTTTTTCAGTCATGTCTTAAATTATCATGAAATAATAAGCATCGTGGATTTGAATTAGGTTTTCCTACTTCTCTTGTAATACAAACATTCAAACAGAAAACAATATTGAAAAATGATTAACAAACATATGGTACATATAACGTTTCCTTCGAAATTTCGAAGTTTTGAAAAACAAAAATAAAACACTTGCAAAATGATTCATGGTAGCTTATGCACATTGTTTCAGTTAAAGTACATGTGTCTAACTTGTTGTCTTCTTAAAAGATGAAATATGTTTCCTGTCTGCGTAATAATCATCGACAAAGATCGATTAAAATTCTGATAACTGTCTCAATATTTAAATTAGATTTTATTAGATATATATGTATCTATTAAATCATCTTCTCTGCAGCACTTGTACAAGATTCGATCTCCCTAAATTTGAGAGAAATAGTTGCCTCCTTCTTTGTATGCAAAGCAGTTCAGACATTTAAACTCATCAGTGGTTTTGAAAGTAATTGATGAGGTATAATTTTATATAGTAAAGAACTAATTCAAATAACTTGGCAAATAGATAGCGAAATGCACAAACGATGTTTTTAAATGTTATTAACTGGCTAAATATATTTAACATTTAGAGATTGCAGTAACGTTAACTGCAGCAAAAAAAACTTTTGGATTGTTAAAAAGTCGTATATATAGAAAATAGTATATACAATCATTTTAAAATATAAATGTTTACGAAGGCAGAAATTACATTTTGGGGAAACAAACACAGTAATGAATGTTTTATTAAGGAATGTATCTTGTTTACGATATATAGATGGTGCTCATTCTTATTTTAAAGCCAGTTTAAATATTGTCAAGCTACATGCCCTGTTTGACAACTGAGTTCTGTAGTCACTCTGCCCTGAATGAAATATTCTTTTCGTATTGTAATAAGTGTAGTGGATGTGTTTTTGGTCATGTTGTTTCTGTGTAAAATTTATTGCGTTGGCTCCTTCATAAAAATGCATTTCTTCCTTCATCAACTGTTAAGCGTTTTAATATGTGATGAAAATAAATACCAATTTCATAAAGTGTTGTTTCTCTTTATTTTAATTGTTATCCGAATTCAGCTATGTACATAACATTTATAAACATGATATACAATAACCATACAAAACGTAAGTATTTATTTAATACATATAATGGGTTGTTCGCAAAGTAATTTCGTTTTTTTGTTTGTGTGTTTGTGGAGATGAAAGACAGTTTTCATATAATATACAAATACTTTATTAAATTATATATTAGCCGTTCTGGTCCAACACCTTTTGCCATCTTTCTGGTAGTAGCATAATTCTACGCTCATAAAATTTTTAATCTTTCTGGCAAAAAACTGATCGAGGTGGTTTTTGACCTCCTCATTTGAGGTAAAGGTTTTACCGTCTATATAAAATTTTGGAGTGACCGGAACAAATAATAATACGATGTTGCCAGGTTTGGAGAATATGGTACGTGTGGCATTGTATCCCATTCAAGCTGTAAAAGCTTTTGGCGAGTGTGTGTGACTTGTGTGAAGTCTCGCGTTGTCTTGTTGAAACACTATATTTTACCTGTTGATTATTCTGGCCTTTTCTGTTGAAGTGCATCATTCAGTTTGTCCAGCTGATGACAGTTAACTTCCGAATTAATCATTGTGTTATCCGGTAAAAGCTATAAAAAAATAAAAACGATTCCTTTAAAATCCCACCAAACAGACAGCATTACCTTTTTTTGGTGAATATCGGCTTTGGTAATGGTTTACGTCAGTTCATCTTTTTTGCTCTTGCGTTTGAAGTTGTTGTATACAACCCATTTTTCGTCCCCAGTGATGATGCGCTTCAAAAACGGATCATTTTCGTGACATTTGAGAAGCGAATAGCAGACGTCAATGCGGCGACACAGATTTCTCTCTGTGAGAACATGGGGAACCCGTACTTCGAGCTTCGAGCATAATCCCAGGTATAATTATATAATAATTATACATAAACTATAATTATATAATAATAACACATAATAATTATACATAAACTAATGTTACTCGCCGCTTCGCATCAACTAATGCATTATTGCGTCTTTATCAGCTTCAATCGGCCTTCCCGAACGTGGTGCGTCTTCGACATCAAAATTGCCGGATCGAAATTTAGCGAACCAGTTCTGGCACTGGCTTACTGTCAACACACCTTCTCCATACTTATCGGTCAATTTCTTTCTAGCTTGAACAGCATTTTACCCTTTCTGTAGTAAAGCAGTAAGATATGTCGAAAATGCTTATTATCGCTCTCCATATTTAAAAGTACACCAACCAAAAACTACAGCTTAGAATTAATTGGAATTTTTCACACACAAGCCTTGCTATTTGAGCTCTCAAAGCACATAATAATTATACGGCTTAAGTGTGAAGTTGGGTGCACAAAATATTATTAAATCCTCTGTCGGGAAAAAACGAAATTACTTTCCGAACAACCCAATACATTGCTAATCTTTGAAATTGCTATTAAATAATGATATCATAAAACAGTAATTTGATGAGAATCGATATTAGTTAAAATACGCAAATGATTAAGAAGCTGGTCACACACGGAAAGAAAGTTTTTCATGGACTTTCTCTAAGAAACTCTAAGATGATATTTGCATTTTAATAATGATAGTAAATACATGTCTCTTTCTCAGATAATATTGTATGTCTTTCTGAAAAAAAGATTCTTATTTACGGGAATCTAAATTTGTCTTGGCTAAGGTAATTTAATACTACTTTATAAAGTTACTTAAATTTGTGGGGAACTTCTTTTTATCCAAACGAATATGGGACTTTATGATTCATATCAATATTCATAAGGGTCACTATACAGAATCTCAGTTCAAATTTATGTACTTTCCACCAAAAGGTTTCCTTATATTAAATGTACGAAGTACTGTGTGATGAACGATGACATTAAAAAAGAAAATAACTCCCTACATTTTTTGCCATTTTCTTTCTTAAGATTTTTTGTGATGGTCATTATTTAATGCATACTCATGGATAAATATTAGCACTCTTTAACAGGAAGTGCCATCTATCAGATACAATACTTTATAAAACATAAAAAAAATTCAATAAAATTACACAACATAGTCAAAATTTGTCAAAATAACTACTATTATATATCAATGGATAGATTCACATGTTTTGTCATTGAATTGATATATGTTTCAAAAGCTTAAATAAATCCTAAGAGAATCAAATTTTCAATCAAAAGGATCAGCAATCTTTTACATCTATTGCTTTATTTTTTTTAAATTCATTTGGTGTTACACTGCAGCATTAGTCAGGGGCTGTATACCAGATCCTTTTCAAAAATTTGAACTTCGGTAAATATGTTGTTTAAATACTTTACACCACCGAATTTCAATTGAAAGACAAGTGATTTTGAATCCGCATTGAATGAAGTACACTCATGAGCATTCCAAACTTAGTTTATCGAGAAAGCTAAAGTTCAACAATCGCTTTTATAATGAAATCAGCTCTGTGTATTAAAATCTTAATGGTGTACAATCTACAACTACAATTTAGAAATATTTAACGATGATATACTTCTCTTATATATATATATATATATATATATATATATATATATATATATATATATATATATATATATATATATATATATATATATATATATATATATATATATATATATATATATATATATATATATATATATATATATATATATATATATATATATATATATATATATATATATATATATATATATATATATATATATATATATATATATATATATATATATATATATATATATATATATATATATATATATATATATATATATTTGCTTGCATTAATTGGATTAAACATTTATTGTTTTTGACCATAAGTCTTAATCTATTGCTGTTAACTTCATAATCGTCGTGAAATTTCAAAAAGATATATGGCCTTGAGTAAAATGATGACATATTATTTTATTACTTTATTCAAGGCAATATAGCTTTGAATAATTCTTAACGTAAAAATTGGGTAATTTTGAGCTAGTTGGTATAAGTAAAGCTGACTATTTCTACCGGACCACAAGCTGTTCACGATCCTGTGTTCTGGTTTGACTATACAATCTTCATGATTGTAAATATTCCCACTAATAACTCATCTACAAAATAAACACTCTGAAATTCTGTTGTGCATTCATTAAATGGAATTTGATTTCAAATATAGCATGCTGAAGAAAACGTGATCTAGCATTTTCAAATACCATAAAGTATATATTCAACAATCTCATGTAATTCAGCTTAGCTAAAAGAAAGACTTTAGACTTGAAAACTTAATTTTACAACATTGACCAAATATTTAATAGGGGAATTAATCGTTTAAGATATTGGTTACAGGCACTGAATGTAATGGGAGATAAAGAGAGGAATCATTGTCACACACTTTTCACATAGTGATATATCTTTTCTTTGAAAGATTTATTATTCCTCATCTGAACATTCATTGCCTAGTATCAAGCATCTGATTTGTCTGAGCATTTTCAATTTCTAGCAATTAATTACCCAAGTGATTCTTCAATAAATAGGAGAATAGCCGCATGTAAAGCAAAACAATCCAGCATGTTAAGCAAAACAATTTTTATAGTTTTATGCGAAGATATTCTAAAACTGGAAGTGAAAATTACAAAATTTCCACATTAAATATTTATAATCATTTAATTTATAGCAATTAACACATAACAAAACAATATTGGTAAAATATTAAATTTTAGAATAAAAGCAGTAAAAGCATTTAATTCATAGTATTTATATTATATAACTAAATATAATATTTTTAACATGAAACAATCAGGTATTTAATTTTAAATAATGAAAATGCTTAAAATTTATTATTTTAGATATATTTAAATCCACTTAGATTAAAAAGCTATGACAATAATCATCAGGATATTGTCATAGCTTTATCAGTGTATGAAAATACACGAGAAAGGTTGTAAGGATATGCGGAATGCCTTATTGTAAAGACATATTTTTAAATAAAGGAAATTTTTAGCTAAACGTAAAGTAATAAATTTTGCAAAGTCTTAAATCAAAAGAATTTTTAAAGGATTTTTTTATAAATCTATACTGAATTTTTATATAAAAAATTGATTCAAGCGGATAAGTTTGTAACTGGTACTTTTTTTAATCATCTCATAATTAACTGAAAATCCTCTACCTTCATTTTAAATATTTAATATGGATTTTTTTGGTAATTTATTTACGCGTCATACCTAAACTTTCTTCATCAATTACAATTTTATTTACTATTAGAGCTTTGTATTTCAAAGATGATTAAAATAATAATAATAATCAAATTTAAGGCAATGCAATGCGCTAATTCAGTGTGATAAACTTAAATTCAGAGTGATTTTAAAATACCAATGAACGTAAATTTAACTTTATAAGATTTCAAGAAAGCTTGATTTGTGAAAATAGCAAAGTAGTATATTATAAAATAAAAGGCAGAAAATTTAAAATTTTTGAAAAATAAATAATTATGGAACACATAAAAATGTAAAAAATGCATATAAAAAGGAAAGAAATACCAAAGACATATAAAATATATAGAATAGAACTTCACAATTTTTTTTAAACTAACAATTGCAGGAATAGTAAATGAAAATGATATCAAAGGGTAAAAAGCAACAAGATGCAAAAATAAAAATGCCAAAAGTTAAATAGAAGAATACCAAAATATTTTTAACAATGAAAATTTGTTTTTATAAACTTACAAACCAAAGTACATTTAAAGATAAATTTGTGCAAATTTCTGTTTTGAATATAAGTAATGTTAATGTTATTTTCTTATAAAAGATGATAAAAATTACAGAACAATTTATTCTGAACCCTGATTTTTAAGTCTGGTAAGTTGAAGAAAAAATCCTAAGATGTAAAGGATTTCTCAACTATGTATGGCTTAAGAAAAACTTAATCGCATGTTATGTACAAATGCACAGCTATCAATTACACAAAGTATTATGAATATCGGAATTTAAAACACTATTATTCTGTAGTATATGTATTTGAAACTTGTAATAAAAAATACTTACAATAGAAAAATGTGTAAACATATAAAGTATTTTACTGATGTAGGTGTAATCAGTTATTGAACACCATTATTGTAAAATTAATCTTCATCAGTAACAAAATTGAATATAATGCATATTTTAATAATTTCTCATATTTAAAAAAAAGATCCTGAAAAATTTCATTTAAAATCTATGGAATTTTTTATTAGAACCTAATAGCATTTCAAATTGCGATTAAATCTGTCAATTGTTCGAAATTCTTTCATTAACTGAAATTTATAATATGAAATAATCACTGGCTCACCTAAATTAAGGTATACAAATGCACAGCTGTAATTTTTCACATGTAATTTTTTCGTTAAATTTAAAAAAAAAAAGAATGCTTTTGCAAAATTATTTTGATTTTGAAAATAGTAATTCTATGTGTAAGGTTAAAAATGTGATTTTTTTATTCCGATGGAAGTTTCAAAGAAATCCTTAATTAATACATACTGCTCATATCAGAGCTATTCCTTATGAATCTAAAAAAGAAGATATTTTAGTAATTTCTGGATGCATCTTTACACCGATGGCTGTTTGAGCGAGCCATCTAGACAAGAATCTATTGTAAACACTTTGACATCCAAAAGCTTTAGAGACATAGTCATAGTTCAATATCCAAATTTAATGAATAAAGAACTGCCAAATACCATCAAGGAGCCTGCGGTGTTCTGCACACTCAACGTCATCTTTAGTTTTCCCCGTGGACACGAGACCAACCAATTACCCAACCAACCAATGGTGAAGTTGAGGTTATATTGCACATACATACATAGTGCTCTGAGTCAGTTTAATGTTTGGAAAAGTAGTTTCCTTCATGTTGCCATCTTATCCACAAGAAAGCTGCCTTGCAGACTAAATCCAACAATAAATTTGGTATTTTCAAAAAAATTTATAAATGTAGAAAGATTCTCAACAGGTTGGCTGTCTTAATTGCATTCTCCTGGAATTTTGATTATTGTGGTGTCAAGGAAAATAAAAGAGTTGATTTTCTGGAAAGCTTATTCTACAAAACAGGCTACTAAGAAAGGAAAGCTTATTCTACAAAACATAGACACAATCATATGATCCTTAAGTTTCGTAAACTATTTATATGATTGAAATTTAAAAGGAGTTTTGCTCACTATCTATAAAATGAATCTGGCCTGGGAGTATTTCGAAGGAAGGTCTTCGAATCAGTGATACATACATTTCTCGTTCTGTCTTTGATTTGTCTTCTGACTGATTACTGTAATCTAAATGCTCATTATTTTAAAATAAGACATAATTATTTTCTGCACTCTCCATAACCATTTACTATCTAAAAATAAGAAGCATATCGACGAATGAACTGCGTTACTTTTTTTTTAATTCTGTTATTCTTTACTACTGAGAAAAAAGGAACAAGAATACTTGCTTAAGTAGAAAAATGTTTGTGTAAATACAAAAATGTTCCAGATTTTGCTTAGAGATATGTTTTCTCCATTAGACCTTTTAAAATATTAATTATAAACGTAATTTAAAATTTAGTAAAAAATAAATTTATGCGTAATATTTGATATAAGTATTAATTTTGAAGATTAAAATTACATATAAATATAATTAAACACTATATAACAACCTAAATTAAAGATTAATAATGCAATTCATTGTTAAAACATATAATGTAATTCAATATGTTTACACAGATATTCATTGAATATATATATATATATATATATATATATATATATATATATATATATATATATATATATATATATATATATATATATATATATATATATATATATATACACCACTGTGTGTGTGTGTGTGTGTGTGTGTGTGTGTGTGTGTGTGTGTGTGTGTGTGTGTGTGTGTGTGTGTGTGTGTGTGTGTGTGTGTGTGTGTGTGTGTGTGTGTGTGTGTGTGTGTGTGTGTGTGTGTAATAATAAAAAAATGTCTGACATAATTTTAGAAAGAATATTTTTCATTATATTTCTAAGCTTTTGAATTTTTTAGGAAAATTACTGGCAAACGAAAAATATTCTTTTCTGTTCAACTAATATTTGCATGAACAACTAATAATGATTTATTGCAGAGGAAATTAGAATTCTGAACCTTAGAAAGTAATTATTTAAAGGAAAATTTGAATGAGAATGTTGCATGCATGAAAATAAACAACAGATTAAAGTACTCTTTTTTACCTTAACAATTTCATTTCTTTCTCTAGTAAAAGGCGATTAAAGAGCTGACAAAGATATAACTAAACACCACATCACATTACCAGAAATACATCACGTGAATTAGATTTCTGCTCAAAATTAATTATAATTTATAACATAACTTACGTTTTTTTTTTCTCACAAATACTCATCTTACAATTGAAAGCAATTTACATTTGTGTGCGTTTTTGTAAATTTGAAGAAATAATATATAGTTCTAGTTTTGGATTAGGGTTTGAAAAAAAGAAAAGAATGAAGTTAGTGTAAAAAACATTCGTAACAAAATATTTTACAAATGTCAGATAAATATTTTGATTTATAAATCAAGAATGGTTTAAATAATATCAATTACATTTTCAGAAATTAACATTCCCTTTTTATCAATATAATTAAGTATTAAATTTGATAGAGTTGTTTTTTTCATTGGGGATTTGGTTGTCAATAGAGTACAGTAAATAGCCATTTCTTCAGCAGATAACATTCATATTTTGCTTTAATGATAAGTGATAATACAAAAAATAGCATAAGGCTTATAATATGACGGAATTGCTATGGATTAAAAATCTGAAGGTTATTGATGAACTTTTTTTCCTTTCGTCAAAATGTAAGTAAATGTTATTATGACTACATATAAATCTTGTAAAATTTTTGAATACTTGTTGTAAATTATAATATTTATCTTAAGTCATAATAAATTACATTATTTTAATTATTAAATATCACTTGTATCAGGTACAAAATATTTGTATTTTGTGTCAATATAATCAATTAGTATTTTCTTCCTTTTACTAAATCACAAGCTAAACTGCTATTTTAATATTTCCTTGTTCCCTTTCAAACAACAACGATTACTTTTATCATATTTTTTTATATTTGGCTCCTTAATTAATGTATTGTTATTCTATTTCCTATAAAGCATAGAAAACTTTTCTTAAATAATATTAAACTTTTAATCTATTTGGGGTATTTTAATAAAATAACATCTTAATATATAAATATTAAACTAGTTTGAGCTTAGTTATACTAAATAAGAATTTAACTATCATGAGCTTCATCAAGAAACCTATAACATTACATGTGAATTGTAATGATTTGTCTTAACGAGACATAATTACCACAAGTTGATCACTCTTCGGCCTTACAATAATTTATTAACTCATAACAAGAGATTTCCACCAAGACATTTAATGTTTAATAGAAAATATCTTACAGGCATGTTGGTGCTTCGTACGTTTCCTAAAACATTACACAGAAATGATTTAGTGCGATGTTCAAGCAGTTTCAGTGATACTCCCTTCCTTTTTACGCCCTGCCTCTGAAAATGTTAATAATATTAAACTGTCACATTACTCTACAAATGACGCAAACATCTGTTACTAGTAATTAGGCAGAGTAAGAATATTTTTATAATTTTTCGCTCTGTACTTGAAGCTCGTATTTTTCTGCCCTAAGTGGAAGTACAGATTTAAGCATGTTTAGAGACCATTATGTAATACGTTTCTTTATATTCTGAAGCAAGATTAATGACACATCTATAAACATATTTAATGAAAATTATGAATCAAGAAGTTTAGTGATGAACTGTTTTCTTGATTACTAAATTTTGTACATAAATGTTATTTCTAGTATTATAAATAATTTCCATATTATTGAAAATGAATTACAGAATGTTTTTTTCATTCACAAAATCTACTATTATTCAAGTAATGAACAAATATATTTACTACCATTTGTAGAAAAAATTATTTTAATTAGTTTCTACATTTATGCCATCATGCATATAATTATATATATATATATATATATATATATATATATATATCGCTTATATTTTATAAAAATATCGTGATAAGATTATGCCATAATTTTCAATTTATAACTTATAATTATCGAAAGAACCCATTCAATTATCATTAAATTAAAAGTAATGAAGTCAATAATATATTTATTTTGAACAAGGCAATAAAACTCTCAAATAATAATAGTTCTTGCATGACCGTGGGGTAAAAATTCAATGTTTAAAGTATTACGTTAACAAATAAAGATGAGTTAAAAAACAAAAAAATGTGTAAGAAATTTTATTTATTTTTAAAAATATTGTACTATTTGGCAAAATTTAATTTTTTTCAAACACTAGCTATTTTAAATTGAATCTTGAAAATGAGAAGAAATCTGTATAAAAGTAACTAAATCGATGAATAAATGAAAAACTTTTCTACAATTCCCTAAATTTGATAGATTTTGAAATTAAAAGCTAAAATCAGTGTTCTTATATACCTGAGGGTGGACGTAGTTATAATTTTATTAAATATAACATTTGAATTTACCACAAAGCAACTATTAATTCTCCCACATTAACTGCATGCAAAACTTTCTAAAATTATGCAACTAAATGTTTCAATGAGAAATAAATTGCACAATACATATATTTTGAATGTTTTGCACTTCAAGCAGATGTATCAAATATTACTATACAATTTGGGATTCAAAGTATTCGGAATCCTTAATTGACACGGAACAAGATTTGAAAATAAAAAGGATTTTTAACCAAAAGAGCCAAAACATTTTCAACATTCGAATGATTTTAATAACGTTAAGTTCGATAAAAAATATTGTATTTTGAATGCAAGAATTGAAAATTCTATATTCCAGAACTTTACGTCGACGCTACACACGTCCGCGTAGACTACTACTGAAGAAACAGAAGAGTGACTCATCTGAGAAGACGATACTGTGTCACGCCGTCGTCCACATCGCTCTAATCCGAAACAATTCTAGACGTTGGCGTCTATGCTGTGGGGCCAATGACAGTCTTCTTTATGGACGGCATGAGCTAACAACCAGTCGATGCTAACAACATGTCACAACAACCAGTCGATGGCAAATGGTCCTTTTTGATATAGGAGCATACAGGGTAGGGAGTCTTACACATACTACAGAATTTTGGTACCCGTGCTTTGCAGGATCGAAAGCGGATCCCGTCTGGTACGTCGATGCATGCTTGCTGACTTCACTCTGGATGCGAAAGCTCCTCGCAAACATTCTATAGTTCTAACCATCTTCGCCAATTTCAGTGCAATGTTGACGCGTGTGTCTGCGTTGACACGTGTGTCTGTGTTGACACGTGTAACAAGTGTCTATTAACAGTGATTTGCCATAAGGACCAACCTGCCCTTCTCTGTTCTCTAACTGTGTCTCTCGTAAACTCGTCTGTCTGCTGGAAAGGGACTCCGTCGAGGAAGGCTTGGCATTCATTGCAATTACAGACCTCTTTTGTGACAGGAGCATACTTCGAACGTTTATTTTCCAAGCAGCAATAATGACGTGAAATATATCCAATCTGCCGGTTGCTCTGAGTATATCTTATGCTACGTGCTCTGGAGAGCTGCGCATTTTACATCATTTGCGTAACACAGTAAGATGCGTCTACACTGAAATTTGCATACGTTTCTGGCCACTTCTTAGTATTGCATTTTCAATGTCAGCAGTGCATTTCGGAAATGGCATGTTATTACTTTTACGAAGCTTATAGTCCCACAATTCCTGCTTTTTATTTCTTTTTTAAAAAGAAATTATAATAGATTTTAAGTAGCCTTGTTTTTGAGCAATCTGTTTTTTGTAGCAATTACTTGACGATTTAATAGTTGATCATTCCATTACCATTTCATTTCATTTCTATTGTCTTAGAATTCTTCAAATATTGCCATTACATTCTACTTAAATGTAATACGGGATAAAATTAACTGTTTGTTGAAGAAATCGAAGTAAAACTCTAAAATAAATTCTTTAACAAAATGAAAATAGTAAATGTTGAGTGTAGCTTGACGATTAAAATACGTGCTTTCAATCACAACATTCAAAACAAGATGGAAGTGTTTAATATCTTGCCAGATTGAAGTTAAGCATTATATAAAATACCTAACAAATGTGAAGCATTAATCATTTCGAATTTAACATAAAATGAATTTTAAGTATTTTAGGTAAGTATTCAATGGAATTCCGGATTTCAAACTTTGTCAATAACACATATATATATATATATATATATACATATTTATTGTTCTTTTTATTATTTCTATACATAAATTGATAAATTCTTACCATTTAGATAACACAAATAGTACTTTAATATATATATATATATATATATATATATATATATAGATAGATAGATAGATAGATAGATAGATAGATAGATAGATTGATTGATTGATAGATATTGATGAATCTAAAGGACTATACTTGTACCAGTTTAATGACTTCAAAAGCAAAAATGATAACTTTTAAAACAATAAAATGTATTACTCGATATCTTTTTTTCAATATAAAAATGTAATTAAATTTTATAAAAAAGTAATTTTAGGTATGCCTTTTTTCAGTTGCGCGATTCTAACGAAAATTCGATATATCTGTAACTTAAGTACATTACAAAACCAATAGCTATTTTTTCTAGAAATATTTCTTAAGAAAAGAATTTAAAAGAAGTAATTTAATTTTCGGAAAGGAAAATGTTCGGAAAAGCTAAAGTATTGATAAATAATACAGATAAAATATGATTTGCTTTTTTTAATTTTGAAATTAAATCTTTATTTTTACATATAAATTCAGACAAATAATTTTGTAAATTGTAACAATAATAAAACAAAAATAATGAGAAACAGTTATACATATAGAAGAATTCCAATTAGCATTTAAATAGAATGTGAATATTTTATAAAGTACTTTTAACTTTTAAGCAAATTCATTATGGACAATTATGTGATGTTTAAAATACTTTTAATTAAATATATCATTGCCTGAATTTCAATAAAAATATAAAATAAAAAAGTTCAAAAAATGTATAAATCCATTATGACTGAATTATTCTATTTTTTATAAGAATAAATATATATAAATTAATAGTGAAATATTAATTATTTCTGCATATTAAAATATTAATATTTGCATATTTTGCTCAAATTAATGATATTTATTTAATTAAATAAAGGATAACCTAAATTCAGTAATATTAATATGCATAAATTCAACATTAAAATATCCACAATCATTGAATCTTTAGGAATTCAGTGTATTTAAGTGCACATTTGTTTGTGCTATGTAATTAAAGCACTTTAAATCACATAAGCTTAACAATGTTATTATTTAGGTGAAATTTAAAACTTTATCATATTAACAAGTGACGCAAATTCAAGATATGAAAAAATAAACGAAGTTGAATATGTGCTTGTGTATTAAAATTTGCTAAATTTTTTATGATAATTTTTATTAATTTAATATAAAACGATATGAATTAAATTAGAAATCCCTTATGATTTTTAATATTTTTATTTTCATGCAGCAAAGATATAAAACTTAGTCGAGATTAACGCCAACAAAAGTTTGCTAGGTAAACATGTTGTGGAAAGCATCAATATGCAGTACTCCACTTGGTTTGGCCAGAACGCTAGAGGGCGTTAGCTGCAATTTATATTATTTATAGAGTTTTAGTTACTTTATGTTTGTCTGGCATTATAGAGGAACCCTGTTTCTCAGATCGGGTCGATTTGATCAGCCACAAGAATTTGTTGTTAGCTCTTTTATGTTATTAAATATTTTTTTTTAATTTTTCAACTGCGTATTCATTTTAAGTGTCAGTGTCTTTTTTGGAACCAATTGAGATTAATTTTTTGTTTTCCGAATTTTTCTTCACATGTCATTAAAAAGTTATATGTTGGCCCACGTTTTAATTTCGTTGATTTACTTTATTTCATTTTTCTTTGAAAATATTCTCAACTCTTTCAATAATAAGGAATACATGTTCATTTATTCCCTGATTATATTCATAAATGTAAAGAATTAATTACACGTTGAATGTGGGAGGAAAAACTACAAGAAAAAGATCTTTTAATTAATTAAATGAAAATGCAACACTATTAGGTTAAGGTACTTACAAGTGGTTTACATTAACACGGTATGTATGTACAGTGCTGTAATTTAAGTCCATTGCTTGCTGAACATTTTGGCCCGAATAAGCTGATCCCTCGCTTACATCCGTTTTCGGACAGCATACGCTTGATAGTGAAAATTTGCATGTGGTCACACTCGAGATGATACTCAATCCACATTAAAGCAGTTTCAAAATCAACAAATGCTAGCTGATAGTTTCATGCGTCTTTAACTTGGACATTAAGTCATCTTCTTAATCAACGCTTTAAATAAGTTTACCATTATTTACAATTTAAAATCTCGGATCTCTCTCATTCTCCTGTAACCACAGTCCTAACCACATCCAGGAATTTTAAAATAATGTTTTTAAATTCCTCATGTGACACGCCATTCTAATCTTCTTCCTTCTCTTACCATTAGTTTTCTTGAGCTTTTTCTTTTTACTCAGTTTTCCTCCTTTTCTTTAGTATAATTAATATTTTTGAAATTCTGAGAGTGATTCGGTCAAGTGGAGCTTTACTTAATATGGTGCTTTTTATATAATTAGTTATATAAAATTCAGAGATGTGAAATTTGCAAAAATATTTTTTTTCTAATTTCACAAACTGCTTAAAAATATTAGGAAAAAAGAATATTGACATATATTGAATATGGGAAGACATTATATTTGTAAAGTGTAAAAACCGATAGAAATATTAAAATCAGGAAATGTATATTAATTTATAAAATTACAACGCTTCATAAAATTTTGCAAAATTACTCTAGAAGTTTTAAACATTTTAATTTTCATTGGTTTAGTATTTTGCAGTTTCAATCGTCAAAATTCGGGATGAGATGTTGAAAATTATGAAATATAATATGAATTATCATATCAATACAAATATGAAAAATTATTCACGCATAATTTAGACCATTGTAATTTCTTTATGTGGCTGTTATTGCAGTAGTTTCCAAACTCATTTTCCTCTTCACTTTACTTTATATCTAATTACAGAATAAAAACTGAGAATATTTTTAAAATTACTCGATTTTTTGATAAATACAAAAAACCCATATTGAATTTTTTTTTAACAAGTTATCTGAAAATATGGATTATTTAAACTAAATAACTATACATTTTTTTCCTTTTTTACAAAATTAATAGCCCATAAACTCTTGCAAATGTTTTACGAGCAGCTCACTGTATTAAAGTATAAAATATTTTTAAACGCTATTTTTTAAATAAAAGAATATTACAATAAATATAGTTGTGAAAACATATATTTACACATTGTGCTAGTAATAAAAACTCAGATTTCCTGTCTCAGATTTCCATTATTTATTCCATATTTTTAAGAATCCAGGATCGGAGTTATAATTTCATGATTTTAAGTACATAAATAATATATCTTCTCAAGGTTGAGCAATAAAAATTTTTGTATTTGAAGAGAAACTGTTTTTATTAAATAAAATAATATATTGACTTTTCATTTTTTATTTAATAAAAACAGTTTTTTTGAACAAGGATTAAAAATAAGATCTTTATTTCAAATTATAATTGAGATTTAGGTGGATTAAATTTTAAACAATTAATAATTTTTGAAATCACTAGATGACAGCACAACACTCAAGTGAATTTTAAAAAAAAAACTGTATTCGATTTCTATAATGCAAACTGTTAGTCATTAATTGAATACATACTATTACAAGGAAAACAGTTTTTATTGATAAGCTGAAAGTACATTTGCACAGATATTATTGATCTAATTAATATTGTTTGGTTACTGACTATTTCGGATATCTTGCTAATGTCTAAATTTCGCGGTATTTTAAAAGCATATCTCGTTACTAAATATTTAAAGTAATATTAAAAATGGTAGCATTTTTATTTAGAGAAACTTTAGCATTTTTTAAACAATGATTTTATTTTTATGACAATTCACTTTATCTATTTGTATAGAAATAATTTCTAATATTTTATTATCTTTAGAATTAATTTTACACGATAAAAATAAAAAAGTTAAAACATATGTCATCATTAATAATAAATATTCTGCTAGCCTACTGTTCTTAATTTGTTTGAAAACAAATTTTTCTTTGAAAAATCAATTTGTGTATCTTCACATATTTATAAAAGGTAAATACGAAAAATTCTAGAAATGTAATTTCAAGCAATCAGTTTAAAAATTATTCTTAACGTATGATTGAGTTCTAATCAAAGCACAGAAAATAATTTTTTAAATAACCATTAACTTCTTGCATCCGATTAAATTTATAATTCTTCCTTTCCTCAATAGAGGGCGGCACATATAGAGATACTGTCTATAATAGGTCTTATTTTATAATAATATTGTTAAATATAATAAATATCATTTTATCGAAAAGAAAAAAATACAACCATGATCAAAATAAAAAAAATCCCAATTTTTCTGAAAATTTATAAATGACAATGTCTTTAATTCAATGGTATGAAGTTGCTTAGAAGAATAGAAATTTGCTAACTGATGCCGCAAAAGTAAGTAAATGAAAAATGCAAGACGATAATAATCATTGACGCTTTTTAAATTCAATTTGACAGATTTCATATTTCCTTGAAAGACTGTCCTATACAAGCAACCCAATAAAGACAATTATATAAGCATCTTTGCATGATCTTCAATAAACTCAGTAAAAAGGAATTGTTAAATATAATAAATAAGAGAAATATAACATAGTTTCAGCAGTGTTTCTCAAACTTATTGAATTCGCGCCCAATTTCTAACTGTAAGTTTCATTGACACCTCCATATATAATAAAATGTGATGAAAATATAATCATTATGGTGTTAAACCTATACTACGACTTTAATTTTAAACCTTGCAAATAATTAAGAATATGGGAATTTATTGACATTAGGCAAAACCGATTTTCAGAACTGATAAACAAAACTTCAGTGCCTTTTTATTACTCTTGATTCAATTATGTCGGACATTCTTGCGGTTTCGCTAGAAGTTCCAATTTGTCTCGAGTATCCTAGAATGACAACTAGATGCCATCCACAACATTCGCACTTGAGAACAAATATTTTCTCAAAGGGAAAAGTAATGTTCGTTAACACCAGTTTTAATGCTAGCCATGAAGCGGTTTGTCCTATTTTGTTGCATTGCGCCACAAAACCCTTCCAACCAACTAATCACTTCCAGACAGTGTCATTGAACTCGATTTTTTATCGCTATCGAATCTATCGGGAATGTGCATGTTATATAGTTTTTCGTGTTAATTTCAATTTCCCGAATTAAATATTTATATCACCATGTTTTTTGAAGAATCATGGATAAAATTTTAAGAGGGCGCAAGTGAGCTTTAGTATTTAATCAAACATCAAAAATTACACAGACAAGCGTGGTTCCAACAATAAATTCAAGAAAAGATTCGCAATAATACTTCAATTTTCGGTTTACCAGTACTTTCTGAAGAAAATATATAAAAATGTCTCCTGAGTGCATTTTTGCTAAAAAAATATTGATGGCAGAGTTCATAAAATCTAATAAACTAAGCGAAACTTGGAAACGCTTCATAGTGAGTAGTCAACAAACCCAGAGAGTTCTTCGAATTAAAATAATCTGAAAAGCAAAAATTTCTTTTTAAAAAAATTTCCGTGAATGAAAAATATTTAGTTTTGTGCGTGCCTTTCCCAAATTTTCATGTAAAATAGTCATATGTAAAAAGCCTCATACCACAGGTGAAGAGTTTATTTTCCCAGCAGCAATTGAGATTGGAGGAACTATGTTTTTAAAATTATTGCAGTCTATACCTCTTTTAAATGATACCATTGCCCGTCAAATTGATGATATAGGGGAAGATGTATAGTTTCAGCTTTCCTCGAAGTTGCGTAATCGTCCAATGATCGGAAGATTCCAAAGGATACAAGAACAAGTAAAAATTATCATAATGCGTCTGGACACATAGCATGGTCCAAAGAATAGCTCTGACTTCCAAACAAATGAGTCTTGATTTTGACATTATGTTAGTTACGGTTATAACTGTAGTCAATTGTATAAAAAGGAGATCTCTCAGAAAACAAGATAATTTTCAGCACTTTATGAAGACATAGGTGCAATACATTCAGCGTTAATGTTTTATTACGAGGCAAGCTGGATATCAGGTGGAAAAATATTGCAATATGTTTAAAGATTGAGAGATAATATCGAATTAGAGTTTATGAATTAGATTTGTGCAACCAAAAAAAAAAACATTTTTCTATATTATAATGTATGTCTGTGAGATATTAAGACAATGTTGGGTAAAAATTTGTAGACTTATACATATAGATATCTAAAGACAAAATTGGTTGATAAACTGCCTAATTTCCGAGCGAATGCTAATTTAAATGTTAATTCTTAATATTTTCCGAGATATTAATAAATGATATGGAAAAATATAAAATGACTTTTAATAAGAAACCATCAGTCACAGTTTCTGAATTGCTGTGATGTGATCTTTACAAAACACAAAAAAATTATTTTATTCCGTTAAAAAAATAATATTACTATGTTGCATTAAATCATGATCAATAAGTTATTTCACTTTACTTCATAAAAAAAACTTTTGATTATTTGAAACCACCTACTTCCTCAAACTTTTTATTGTTTTCTTTAATATTATAACAACCTTAAAAATAATTATTTTAACACTTGCTTGAAATAACTATGTGAATAAATACTCCTATGTCTTTCAAACAGTAAAACAATCAGGAATTAAATTAAAAAAAAAAACAGGTATTAATAAAAATTAGAAAGTAGTTCAAATTTTCAAAAAAGTTGCTTTTTTTTAATGAATTACGCATTTAGCATACATTTATTATTTTTTCCAAACAGTATTAGAAGAACGCATGTTGAACATGACGACAATTAGTATTCGATGTTTTCTGGAATCAAAAGATAGTTTTCTTTAGACCAAACCTCTGTGTATTTTTGGAAATGTTATAAAAATGTGTTGTAAGAATGTAAGAAACGCTTGTAGAAATCCTATAATGTTCTAAAATTATATTGCTTTATCAGTCGTATCAAAAACTCCCAAAGGTAAAAACCCCATGCTTTGAAGCCAAAGATTCGGTCACAGATCAGAAAAGTGGCAACTAAAGACAACTTCTCCAATGAATGATACTTGAGGATGTCTGCAGCAAAACACAGTGTGTGGAGTCCCATCTTTAAAAAACTGTGCGTGAAAAATGTGTATTTGCGTGTAAATCTGGTATAATTTAATTCTCTAATCAGGGTGTGTATAGATATCTGATTATCAAATATGTTACTAGAATATTAATACTTAATTCTCGAAAAAATATGGGTTTAAAAAAAATAATGCAGTTAATCCACATAACACAGTTACTTTTGTGAGTAAATTGAAACCGTTAGGTTGAAAACAAAATGTCTGATTCACAAATTTGGGATTTATTTTTTATTCAACAAATCGTCCATCTGTGTGTTTCATTTGTCCAGAAGATCATTGGGATTCAGAATCATGGGTATTTTGAATCAATTTCAAGGTTTAATGGAAATCAAATTGAGAAATGATGTCGAATTTCAAAATCAAGTGGAAGCGATTTCTATACAATATGAGCCTCGTGAGCAAAATACCGTTAGAAACACCATATGGTACTCTAGACAATGGAGCCATGTATATCTTCTGCTTCTGTTGCATGACAAATGTGTGCCATTTATGTTGGAAGTTTTGCCCTCTTTTACTTGAAGCGCAAATTTTGTTATGCGGAATTAGGCAATGTTATTCTTCCAGAACAAATTTTCAACTAACGTGTTTATTTAAATTTAGATACCATTACTCAAAAACTTTTAAAGGCCAATGGATCTCTATAAATTCTCTTAGAAGTTCGAAATTTACATAAAGTATCAAATGCGGAATTATGTTTTTGGTAAAACAATTTTACTAACAGATCCTCATCTGTTAAACTCGGAGATATTTTGATAAGCTAGCGAATTGGAAATAAATTTTCTCCGAGGAACTTTCTATATTTTATAAAAACTGCTGCATGACGTAATCGAAAATTAGCATTTTTTTCTTTTTCTATTGTTTAAAGCCTTTACTGAAAAATTAATGATCGAACAAATGTTCTGTCACAGACAAATATCGATCGGCACTTCTATCCTTGTGCTTCGCATGTATTCCTTCATTCGAAGATCAAAAGGAAATCAAGTGTCTCATTTAAAAGGCATTTTGCTTTTCAATATTTTACTTTTCGTTAATGAAATAGGGCATTTTGTGAGTTTCAGTTGAGCTCGAATGTGTGCCATTTATTTGTTCTGGAATTTATTTTAAAGAGCTTTGAATTCTTTCATTAAACGTTTTAATTTTAGTTCACTTTATAGACTACGTATTTTAATAGGCATAAGTTATTATGTCACAGTTACCCATGGAAAAAAATTGAGTGAAATCTCAATGGAGGAATAATTTAATTACCGAAATACATTAAATAATTCCCCCCAGTGGACAAAATTAAACTAATTTATTTTTCACGCTCAAACAAATTTGCATAACTAATTATATCTTACACAAATTTTCATGATTCTCTGAACGATAGTTTCGTCCGTCGATGGTTTGTAAAACAGAGTAGTTTAGTTTTTAACATCATTTAACAACATTTATTGTATTTTAATTTCGAGTTAGCACTTATGTTGGTGTACGAGTTATAGATTCATGAACAAATTAAATTTTAATGTAATATATTGTACGTGAATTAAGTTAATAATGATTGATATTTGACAAAATACTGATATAGTTTAAAAATCTAAGGCATTATTTTACAATATTCTTTTCAATTAAATGTAGCATACATTGCGGATTTTAAATGGTATTAAAAATAACACCTATCTAAAAAGTTATTGTTTTTATGTTAACTTGTCGCTATTAATGTTTTTTTCAAAAATAATAGTAACCAACAATTCTGAGCAAATCTTTTTAATATATGAAAAATTATTTCAGCAATAATGCATTGTAATCTTAAAATCAGGTTCGTAAAAGTAACTGGTAAATAAGTCTATAAAATAAAATGGATTTATTAATGAAGTTATATCTGCTTTCACACTTTTTTTTTGTTTTTTTTGCAAAATTATTTTCAATAAGAAATGTTTTTAAAACTTTTACATCAGATTTTGAACCAGTTTCTGCTGCCATCTGCTGGAATTTATTTAAATCTTAATATCCGATAAAAATAAAAAATAAGTCTACAAAAATGAAAAAATAAAAACAAAACAAAACTAATACTATTAGTAAAGTTAATTTTCTTACTGAGTAATGCTTATAAGTATTCAATACGTTTCTCATATATTGATTGTATTTTATTAATACTTGAATTTTCAATTAATGTGCACATTTATTATTTTTGGTGCTGCATATATTAAACCGGACAAATTCATACTAATTAGGAACAACTATAAATGAATATTGTTTGAAATTAAAGCTGATTTATTAATTGTCAACAATACCATGTGAAAAAAGATACTAAGTTGAATGCTAATGAAAATAGTTTTATAAATTTCTAAAATAGATTGACTTCATATCGTAAAATATATAAATGGTAATTTTTATAAAACATCAAATAAAGCTACATGTAGAATAAAATTTAATTACATGGAATAATTAGTTCAATATTGAAAAAGTATTGTACACAATTGATTTTTTCAGTATTCTATTAAATATTTCATTATTATGCTTATCAATTATTTTGCTTTCTAGCTTGAAAATATTATCTTCTTTTTTTAATTACTTTCATTAATTTATATATTTTCTATGAAAAAAGGGGAATTTTACAGAAAGTCATGCAAAAATATCAAATTTGTTACGTATTGCCGATTATACTTAAAAACGCATTAACAAATCAATGGCTTGAAAATCTTTATAAAGTTAAAGTGTGTAATTTTATAAAAAATTTGTTCTTTTACATAATTTAAAGTAAATGATTACAGTTTTCTATTATTATATACTTAATCATTTTTTAGATTTGTTTGTATTTTTAAAAATACAATTTTGCAGAAGCAAAACTGTATGGATAGGATAAATTTTTGTATTTTTTTAAATAATATGACACTCAAATTATTCATGATTAATTAAATTTCTGATTTGGATGCAATAGTACTCTAGGTGCCTTATTATTCATAAACTTGTATGATATGAAAAACAAAGGAAATATCAGTTTTTCATTTCACAATAGATGCTTATTGTGTGGTGCTGCTATCTATTGACAACAAACAAAAATAAATTATGTGTGTTTCGTTAAAGAAATATAGAAATGAATAATTTTAAATTTTTAAACCATCATTGTATACAATAACAACAAGAAAATTGATAAGCGAAAAAATTAAAATGATATTTTAGTACTGTATAAATATGTAATTATTTTAATAAAAAATTTATTTTTCGGTGTACTTAATTTTTTTCAACCAATAAGTTATATTTTAGATATATATGTAGAGTAATTTAAAATAAGTACAAACTAAAATGTTGATAAATCTGATGAAAATTAAAGATTTGTATTAGGTTTAAAATTTTTTCCTTAAAGAACATATATATATATTTTACTTTAATTATTATTATTTTTTTATCATTTTTTTAAAAATATCTTTATAAGGTTTACCTGAAAACTTACTTCTCATTAAAAAACTTTCATTTTGGATCATCACAGAAAATAGAAGAAGCTAATTAATGCTAATAATTTATACACAGTTATTTTCGCTTCCTAAAATTTAAATCAAAGAATTTATTTAATAATAAATTAAAGTTATCTAAGCAAATTTGACGAATACTCAGCAAGAGCAAAGTATCCGATTAAGTAATTGTATATGCAGATATAAAATAAGGTTGAAAATTACCCATTGATTAAACTCCAGTTGCCTTTGTTCGGACGTGACATAGCGTAATTTTTGAATTTGTTTCTGATTCAAATGATCGTGTTTAAATATTCTGGATTAGAAATTATTTAGTTGATGCATTTTTTGAGTTTATGACTTATCTGGTAATATAAAGCAGTTAATTTTCGATAAGTGCTTCTTAAGAAATAAGGAATATTTTAACATATATGTTATAAATTATAATAAAACAATAAAATTGATTCCCAAACATTTTCCAAACTTACTGATGATTCTTAATTAAGGACTTGATTTGAATATGACATATTTTTTTAATACTTTTGATCATTGATAATAAAATTTCATTCATCAATAATCATTTTTTGCCACATTAATAATATTTTAATTGGCCAGTTATCTAACCCGGCCTTTATTTATTCCAATTTTGACGATATTTTTGGTTGTAAGTAAACCAGTCTTGATTATAATTGTTTGAGATCCCAAAGAGCAAAATATTGCATGGCCAATATTAGCATTCTTTGCCAAGATAATGCCAATAGTGAGCGCAAAGTTTTCTCCAATATACAGCATTCCAAGATAAGCTCAGTGATGAATACTTAAAGAACATCTTGTCATCATCTAGAATTGTATCTTGCAGAGTATATGTGGTGAATGTATGTTATTATCAACTGTTATCTTGCGGAATATATATGTTTATGTTTTGCTAACGAATCACAAGCAAGTGGAAACCACAAGATATATGTAATGAGCTCTTAATCAACTAAAATCGTGGCTTTATATTTATTGTGAGGACATGAAAATAAAGTAATAGCATTTTCTCTTGCTTTGCAGCCTTTATTAATTCTTATTTTAATACATCATTTACTGATGTTTTTTATCTCAAGCCAGTTTCTGTAGTAATGTTTTAAAATAATTTAATCAAATGTGATATAATCTCATGGAAATAAGCAAATTGATTTGATAACATAATGATAACAATTTAATAGCAAACGAGAAATTTATTACTTATTGATAAATGAAATTAAAAAGTATTTCATTAAACAAATAATGTAAACTTAAATATAATATAAAATTATCAAAGTTACAGAGTCATTATAAAAGAGTTCTCATAAAATCAAAAGTCATTGCATTTTTCCTCTTAATATTATGTATACTGCTTTTATAAATGTTCTAAGAAATTGAATTCAATTACTTCTAGAGCCCAGAAATTATATAATTGTCACTTATTCTTAGAAAATTAAATAATTTAAGATTTTGAAGTAAAATATTTTAAAAGGTAAATATTAATACTAATGATTTATAAAACATAAAAAATTAAAATCTTAATATTTTTCATTTTTCATAATTTATTTTTTATGAAATAAGTACAGCAAAATGTACGTAGTATGTCTTAAATATTTCTAAATACTTACATAAAAATATGTCTTCACATTATCTAGCAAAAATACGATATTTTCAAAAAGTTCAGGCTTAAAAAATGTTTAGGTTTAAATATCCTCAAAATAAAGTACTAATGCTTATATTTAAAAGTATTAAACTGTATTTAAACGTTGTATTTAATGAATCACAGCCAAAATAATCCTTTATGATATTTTCTAAGAATCCTATTTTACATTTTAAAAACAAATAAAATCACATTTAGTGTAACATTGATAGTATTTGTGTGAGGAGAGAAAATGATTTCTGTCATAGTTTTATAATTATTGATTTCACATATGTATTTACTTATAGATGTGTTTGTGATCAGAATTCTAGAAATCGTATGTAAAAAATATATCACCTGTAACCTGTAATTTTCTCTTAGGGGGAATCGCATAAGTTTTATTATTTTTTATTTCCATCTAGTACTGACTGATATGGAAATTGAAAAGTTAAAGGAATCAGATTTTCAATTGCATAATCATATTTAATGAAAATGATATTAATAAAACTTATTAACTTATTCATATTAAAACTGCTGCTAACTTTAGAATTGCTTTAAAAGTTTCTGATTTATAAATTACTCTGAAATATTCAGAATAACTGTAAAAAATTTGAAGTTATATTTATCAGAATTTTTTTTAATTATTAGTTCTATTGAAAAGGATACACTTTGGAACAACTATAAGTATACTTTTTAAATATATAATAAGAAATATATGGACAGTAACAGTTTATTTCTGATTAAAGGCCAAAGAAAAATATTCTTTAAATTATTTTATGCTCCCACTATAATTTTCTTCCAGTATGTACTTACGTCTTAATAGTATCAATTTTTATGAAAAAATAAATACGCGCATTGAAAACTATTTTACCATGAATCACATCAGTCAACATCTTTCTATATTTCACATTGTCAATATTTTTCTATTAAAAATTTATAAATTCTAGTTGCTTATGATCGCAATGTTATTTCAAATAATTTAATTTAGGACATTTCTTCGCAGAATTCTTAAACTTGATTACCGTCTTTTAAACGGAGTACCATCTTCTAAAATACGAATATATAAAATACATGTGAATATTTTATTTACAGAAAAAGAACTGAGGGTTTTTAATTCTTATTTCTAATTATTGATTATTCTTCATTTAACCCTATTCTTCTCCTAATATTGTCAATTAATAGTAGAATCATTTGCAGTCTAGATTTCGGTTCAACAGCTTCTAGGTTCAACTCTTTTCTCGACTATGGATGTTTTCAGGTGTTTCAAATAAGCTTTACGCAGTAAATCTTGGTTGAATTAGCTCTTTTGGGAGTAAGTTGAATGTAAAGTAGAAAGAAATATTTTTTCATCAAAGAAGGTACTATTATTAAAACAGCTCACATTCATTAAATGGTCATTCATTTGAAATTTATGCTACAATACGAAATTAAAAAATTGCTATTTTCCATTTCTTCTCAAAAAATTTATGAAATGTTTTTCACTTGGTAAATTCGGCTGTAAAATATTCAATCCAGACATTTTATCAATGAATTCACAAAGTGAGAAGTTGTCAATCCGTAATATACAGTATGTCTACTAAAGTCCCTTGCCACCCTCTTAACTTTGGAACGGCTGCTACTATATTTATAAAAGTGGTGTCTAGGTATAGTAAAGTAGCCATGCGCTACTAAATGAAACAGACTACTGCGCCACCTGGGGGAAAACTGCGGAGTTAGTTTTCCTATCTTGAAAACGGAACGAGATAGAGAGAAAAAGTGTTTTACAAAGTTGTAGAGCATCCTCGATTTAGTACAAAAAGATACCTTGTAGGCATTAATGTGAACAATACAACGGTTAAAACGCGCATTTGTTGTTTCGTGCTGTGACGTGACAAAACGATCTATGAAAGAAAAAAACATATAGTTATAACAATAAACTTTATTTAAGGTGTTCAAACTTCTCACCGTCAGCTGCAATACACATTTGGATCCTCGCTTGAAGATCACGTTGCACACGCTGGAGCATACAGCGTGACACGTTGGAACACGTGACCGTAATGCGTCGTTTAAGGTCCTGCAATTTTTGTGGAGGGGTTGCATTCACCTGCTGTTTCAAGCATCCCCACAGGAAAAAAGTCCAGTGGAGTCAGATCAGGAGAACGTGGAGGCCACACTTCGAAGCCACCATACCCTAGTATTAGCCAAATTCCTTGACGAGGTACTGCTTCACTGGAGATGTCTTGTGAGCATGCGCGCCGCCATGTTGAAGCCATATAGATACTTAAGATTAAACAGTGGCAGGTTCTCCACTAAATCGGATATTACTTTCTGTAGCAATTGTAAATATCGTGCACCCGTTAACGTGCCATTGTAAAATATTGGGCCTATCAGCTTGTTATTGTAAATTGTGCACCAAACGTTAATAGCATACTGAATTTGATGTCGAACGTCGACGAAAAATTAAGGATTTTCCAGTGCCCAGTAATGGGTGCTTTACCTAGTGTACATGCCATTCCGTGAAAAGCATGCCTCATCCGTCCACATTATATCTGCCAAAAATGTTGGTTGGTCCTGTATCTGATTCAAGACGAAGTTGCATCATGCAGACCGTCGCTCGGCATACCCGTCCACTAAAACTGTTCAGGCGTTGGTCGGTATGGATGAGCACCTGATTCGCTTAGGGTTTTCCAAACATGACTTTTGCAGACACCACAATGTTGACTTATCTCTCTTACGATGTATTTCGGATATGCGAGGGCATAAGCTAATAACTCATCTGGTTGAACTTTCCGTTTTACCTTAGCTGGTCTGCCAGATCGAGGTCGACAAGTAACGCAACATGTCTCCCTTAAATGTTTTACAACAGTTAGGATAGTGTGATGAGAAAGATGCGGGCCTGCAGGGAGACGTTGGCGGTACAACTTTTCTGCTGATCGTGTCTTGCGTCGACATTCACCGTACAATAAAACCATCTCACAATACTCAGCCATGACCATGAGCATCAACATACTACAGCCCCAAGAATATGTCTTTTTTATAGCTGTCTCTGGTGAACAGTCGTGAAGTTTCTTACGTATTTGCATACTGCATACAAATTGTTGGAATTATTTTTAATACTTCCGTTCTTCCCATTTCGAAATAAAAGTGAAAAATATAATCACGAAAATGTAAATCGTTTTCTTTCACGGCGTAGCGTTAAAAGAAAACGATTTTTTGTTTTTTCAAATATGCACACGTACGATGTGCCACATCACAGCACGAAACAAGAAATGCGCGTTTTAATCGTTGTATTCTTCACATTAATGCCTACAAAGTACCTTTTCGTACTAAATCGAGGATGCTCTACAACTTTGTAAATCACTTTTTCTCTCTATCACGTTCCGCAGTTTTCCCCCAGGTGGCGCAGTAGTCTCTTTCATTTAGTAGCGCATGGCTACTTTACTATATCTAGACACCACTTTTAAGAATATAGCAGCAGCCTTTCCGAAGTTAAGAGAGTGGCAAGGGACTTTAGTGGACATGCTGTAGGTTACTTGTTGTCAAAAATTAATCCTAAAATGGAATGAAATTCATCCGTAACATCTTTCATTATAGGAATTTTTTTCTAAGTGAAATAAATTTGAATTCTAGTGTCAGCATTCTAAAGATTTTTTAGAGATTACGTAACCAGAATTATATTCGTATATAATGCTAAGAAATTATTGCTTTTTAAAAGCAACACTGCATTTTTCATCCCATAAAAACTAATGTTTGCATAAAATATGCTTTATAGTAGGAAATGTTTCAGTCTATATAGATAAAAATGCTAATAGAATCTCGAAATGGAACCAAAATGTTGAGTTTATGGAATTATTTTTCGAGAATTATACATTAAATTTTTATCCTTTATATAGTATATTTCTTTTATTAAATTCGCTAAATACGTAAGATTAAAAAAATATTTTGGGTTAAAAAAAAGAAAAAAAAAACAGTTTTATATTAAACAGCTTTTTTTCAAAAGCAATATTTTCAAGATATTGGATAATTTAATTTTATATATGCAAGTCTATCTAATTAATATAATAATCCTTCTATCACTAATATCTAATTTAACCAAATTTTTATTAAACTTTATATCATCATTTTACTTAAAATTAATACAATAATCCTAAATCTTTAAACAACTTAAATTTTTAACTAAGCTCCTCCCACTCTAGTTAACAACCAATAATATGCCAATCAGTTACAGCTATAGCTCACCAGATCATTTTCAGCTCCAGATGAGGGTGAGGTCCTTCGGACCTATAGGTACCTCGAGAACTACGGCGCAGCTAGCCGAAATTGTTACTTTTTTGCAAAAAAATTATATTTGTGGAGATTAAACTTCTTAAATTTCTTCTTTAAGATGGTACAAAAAGCTGGGAAAATGATATTGTGCAATAAATCATTTCATGTTTTATATTATTTAGAGAATTGCTAATTTTTATTAAATCAAAATCTCAAATTTTAAAGAGCATTTATTAAGTCATTCTTAAATATGTTACCTTAAATGCCTTTTGCACTCATTTCTTTAATATATTAAGGTACATTTTATTAAGCCTTATTAAACTTCAAATATTATTAAGTATTGCAGATTCATTTAAAAAGAAAGCACTAAATTAAGGAAATTCAGTGCAATAAGAATTTATATGTTGTTGTTGCTTATATGACATTTGGACAAGCCATTTGGACATTTTATTCCTTATATTCCATTTTCCCTTAATACAATTGCAATTGTTTCAGTAGCATCTCAACTTACAATCGAATTCAATGAAACTCCTGTTGTTGTTGCTTATGACACTTGGACAAGCCAAGCTCGCTATGCCTTTGGCTGTGCGAATTAAGTCAATAGAGAGTGTCTTTCGTTTGAATCAGAGCACCACGAAGGTGAAAGTACGACTTTGTTCTTTTTAAAGTGCCTCGTAATTTTGAACCACGGTCAAGTGACGAGGCCACACCTGAGCTGGCACCCTCCTCTCCACATCCACACCAGATCAGCGGAAGGACTTTGGACGTCACATATGAACGTGGACACGTCCCCAACCTACGGAGTTCCAGCAACCCAGTGAAGGAGCGTACACCGTGGTCACCCTCCCAACCACTGCCCGCGGCAAATGATGCTTCACTTTGCTGAGCTTACGGAAAGCGGCGTGAAGCTACTGAGCCACTGGAGCTCAAGAATTTATACAAGTCAAAAATAGTGATCTTTAAAAATTCTAAAAAAAGCATTTCCAAATAACTTAAAAAATATAAAATAGTCTCATTAGTATTATTAAGATAAATTATCTAAACACAGAAATAGTTTTAATAAACAAATAGTGAACAATATATAGTAAATAATCGTATTCTATCACTGAGAAATTGTTAAAGAAGTCTCAGTAAATATTATTGGTATTTTTAGTAAGTCTAATAGCTTATTTATATTGCAATTTTCTTAATTTAAAAATTTTTAATCTATGCTAATAATTTTCAAGTATATTTACATAAATTTCAATAAATCAATTCAAGTAGGATAATGTTAAATTTTTATTAATGGTATGAGATATCCACTAGCCTTTAAAATATATTGTCCTATTTTTAAATTTTCTCAGATACTTTTTCAGTGGGAAGTTCGATAAAATTAAATCGTCAAAAATAACTCGCAAACTTAATATTTAGTAATCTTTCAAGAATTGAATCTAATAATTTAATTCTTAATGCTTCGAGCAATTTTATAATTGTAGTTCTATTTTATTATAATAAGTACTCTTTTGTATTTGAGGCATACGAATCGCGTGCATCAATAATATTCCAATGTCATTTCATTTTTGATTATATGAATATCAAAATACAAACTATCCAGTTTAATAAAAGATTACTAAAAAGTAAGAGAAACATTATTGTATTGATAAAAATTATTTATTTCAAGTGATTTTTTTTCTTTTTTTTACATAAACAGAAATTAAGAATTTTTAATGACCTAAGTTTTAAAATTTTGAAATCAGAATACCTGTAATGTAAAGCTTATTGGAAAAAAAAGTATAGGAATGCCAACTATTCCAATAAAAATTTAAACTGATAAGTAAGAAATAATTTATGATCATTCTTGGTGTAACCATAAAATTATGCGCTGCATTGAACGCTTTATATATTTTATCACATTATTTCACAGAACGTAAAAGTATATTAAATCGTGAACATAAATTCTCACTAATAGCTCTTTTAAAAAATGCAGTCACGTGTAATCGCTTTATTTAATTTATGAAATGTCAGGAGAGTTTGCTTAGATAAAAATTCCTTTTTTAATACAATTTCATAAATACTGAACAAGTTGATAATTTTGAGATAAATTTGAGAAAATTATTTTATATAACTCAACAATAAACATATAATTTTTTTGTGAACAAACAAACTATGCAAACTAAAACTGCATACATTTTTGGAAAAAATGAATAAAAATGAAAATTGTAAATTATCATATGAAAGTTTTAGGAATAAATATAAGGATTTATTTAGTTTCGTGATTCATTTAAATATTTATGATTTTTTTAAAAATATTTTTATATAATTTATTAAAATTATCTCCGTTATTTTAAAAAAAATAATAGTTTTCTTTTAAGTATCATAAATTTAAAAACATTACTCAGGTAAAATAAGAATTTTTTAACACTTTCATATTTTGAAAATTGTTACATTTTTAAAATTAACATTCTAATATTGCATACATTTTCACAATAGTCCTTTATAATCACTTATAAATTGATAAAAATGTAACTAGATCAAAACTATTTCAGAAATAAAGATGATATTAAAATTAAGTTTGTAATATGTATTTATGTTAGCATAAAAATATAACTATATCAAATTAGTACTTATTAAAATATTTATGATTTTATCACTTTGTTATACAATAATTTTTTAAGCACACTTTTATACGAAGTTATTAAAATTGTTAAAAATCCATTATATTAAATAAACTAAATTTAACAACTATTCAACTCAAAAGAATAAACATTTTTAAAAACGTTTTTCATATCAATACAAAGAGGAAAATTAATATAAAATAATGTTAACTATTCTTTCCTTATCAGCTTATTGTATTTATTATTATGATTAAACTTAAGATGTAATTAAGATGATATTTTTTATAATACGAAATGGTTATAAATGAAATAAAATTATAAAAATGTAAGTTCTCAAAGTCTTATTGCTAGGGGTATTTCAAGATCAAAAGTAAGGTAGGACAATGAAAAAGAAACCTTTTCTTATCAAACCCACATAGCTTTATTAAAAATGTATAAACGTTCAATTTTGTAACATTTAATTGATGCCATTTATAAGTGATGCACTTCCTGAATTTTGTGGCCTGGTTGGTCAGGGCGTTGTTGTCATTATCGGAAGGTAATGAGTTCAAATCCTGACCCGACCGAAATTGGTCATGTTCACTAATGGCGGCTGTAGCACGAAAATATGTCGTAACCGCAACGTCATCCTAGTATAGTGATATATCTATAAGATTGATGTGCTAAGCCTAAGGGTCTTCTGGTTGATTCGGGCTTCTAAATTACGATGATCTTCCCACTTTCAAGGTCACGATGGCATGCCTATTGTATGCATTACTATATAAAAGTACCATTATTTCTGACTCTTATATTGCTGAAAATATGAAAATTTTAATAACTGAAAGCATGCAACAAACTTTTTAAAATTTCCTAAATATATCATTGTATATATTCATGAAAACACGATAGAATATGGATGAAACACATTTAAAATTGCAAATAATAGTTGGTCAATTTAACTTCTATAAATTCGTATGCTTTAATCAATTAAATTTTGTGTTTCTATAAATTTTTAAAATAAAAAATTTTACACAGCAATTACATAATTAGGAATTTTGATTATCTACGTTAATGAATTCTAACTTTCTTTATAAAGGTGTTTAGTTATGTTTTTCATGATGACACTGTAAAGTGAAATGAAGTATACATATGAGGCAAAATAATTTCGAAAAGAAATAGAATTATTAGTCACGTTCATTGAATATATGAAAATACCCTCGCTCAAAAAAGTGATAAAAATCGCTTAAACTCTCTTTGAAATTTTATAGTTTTGTTTTAGTGTCGTAAAATAAGAAATAAATAGAAAATCTGTCAATCCTACTACAAAAACAAGGGTAAAAAAAGGAATAAATCAAGGCACCGTTTTAAGGATCGCATCAAGAAAGATTCTTTCCTCTGCTGTATATGTTTTCTTTTACTTTCTGAGCGTTCTTGGCCGATTGCGTCCTATATATAGGCGTCACTTTCCTATAGATATAAAGAACCCACCTTCCCAATTGATCCGGTCGTAAAAATTTTTTCCAAAACTTTCGGAATGGGTTGGCGGGTTTACGCCTTAGTGGTAAAGTCACGTGACTTTCCGGATGAAGCTAAACCCTCAGGCGTCTATCTCGAAGCCCCTTTTTTGTCATGTGGATAAAAACATTATCCGACATTTTGGTTCCCCAATGTAAAACCATTGAAACATGAGATTTGAAGCAAAATAAAATTTAAAGTAAATATGCAACGAGAAAAAAATAGCATGCTTGAAAAAAATTCACATCAAATGCAGATTACTTTTTTTCGTAGAATATAATAAAAGCTATTAACGATGCCAAGTTTTAGCAATTTTGGCATTTTCATAATACATTAAGGTAAGACCACCCAAAAAATTGCAATATATAAATAATGACTGAACCTCAAAGCATTTAACATTTATCAAATATATGTACAATTTTTTTAAAAAAAATAAATCCAATTTTTTTAAAAAATAAATGTCAAATTTTTTTAACAAAAAATAAATGTCCATTTTTTTAATACAAGTCCAATTTTTTAGTTCTTCATAAATCCTTGATATACAAAATTTTTAAGAGGAATGTATTTGAAAAGTAAATGGCAATTTGAAGTATGATGTTCAACTATTTTAAAAATGACACATTTTTCTGCTTAAAATGTTAAGTTTTCTAGTTAAGTATGCGAATTCTTAAATTATTTTAATGTACTTTTGAAGCATTTAATAAACAAATACGAACATTATAACTTTCAAATGCTCTTTAAATATTATGTAGTGCTTTTTTGGGGAACACATCACTTTATCATTACAGCCGTTAGTAATTAAAATTTATAATCATTCAAAGAATGGTTTCCCTCAAAATATTTCAGAACCAATAAGTTGTCTTACTGTCAAGAAATGGGATGTTTAATTCTGTTAATTAGAGCCAGTTTTTAATTTTCTTTTATTCTATATTTGTTTAAAAGGTATAACGTATATAAAATTATAAATATGTTTCTTAAAGAAAAGGAACATCACAAATTTTATTTTTATTTTTTGTGTAACTGATTTTATAGTTGATTGTAATATAATATTTGACTAATGCATCCTATGAAATTAAGAAACATAAAAATAAGTGATCCAGTTTTTTAACAGTTACAATTTTTTTAAAAATTTTATTTATAAGCAGTCTCGAAATTTAGAAATAAACATAAATATATGTCCCCACATGTTTTTTCTCAACTAAAATTTGGTTTTTCTTACAATGAAAACATTTAGAGACCATAAATGGTAGAAAAAATCAAGTCTGCATTTCTAGAAACTCTAATCTAAGTCCTTCGGGCGGTGATCTACATTGATCGTGCTACATTTTTGGGTAAATTTTTCTGAGGGTGAGATAGAATATAAAAATAGCAGAAAAAAATAACAGAAAAAGAAACAAGTTGAGACATGCTGCAAAGCAAGGAAAGTGCATATTTTGTTGTATTTTTTCATCTATACATTACATTACGTATTTCCTTCCCTGAAAATGCAATGTAGAAAACAACTTCGTATTTTCTTTTATTGGACTTGGTAGAGATTTTGAGTAATGGAAAATATAAGAATTGGACTTATTTTACTAAGAATTAAAAAAAAACACTCAAGTTTTCGATGATGAGAATTTTTATCAGTTGATAAATATTTATAACTCACTTGCTATTAAAATCTATTTTGTTGGTTTTGCACATATAAATAATGTATATTTTAGTGAATTTTAAAATCTTTATAAATATTTAATAGAGGTGCTTAAATGAGATTGTTTAAATAATGTAAATTTCACGTTCCTTAGTTTATAAAACAGTAGATCCATATCAAAAATCTGATTAAGAGAAAATTGATTCAGGATTTATAAATAAATTCGACAAAGCTGATGCTAAAATTCTATTTGCATTTTACAACAAAAATAAAAATTCTGAGATTGAACTAAGTTATAGGAGGAAACTTTGCATGAATAAGTAAGATACAACGTGCTTTTAAAATTTTGAAAATTAAATTGTAATCTAAGACTTTTTGTTGATAGATAAAAACATACCGAGAATGAATTTTGTTTTACTGAAAAAAATTATGGAGATATAGATATTGTATTTTATATCACTTGAAAACGTACAAATTATTATAAATATTTATTAGAATTATTTTCAAGACAATATGGTAAATATTTTTAAAAAAGTTTACTGTGTGTATGTAAAATAGTGTCGTGGGTTTCTCTTACATAGACATGGGATAAAATATTGCATTACTATAATAAATACTTTAATATTCCGATTTGTACAAAATTATCAGAAGTTATTTCAATTATATTAATGAATATTGCAGCCGCCCAACTTGTCTAGTGGCCAGAGTGCCTGACTGCGGATAGGGAGGTCCTGTGTTCGAATCCGGTTTCGGGCATGAATGTACTTTCTCTTTCATCTATGCTGACTTTATCCTTTCTTTGTATGAATGGGTTGTGAATGGTTGCCTACCCTATAAGCGGGTTCTTATGGCAAGTGTGTACTGAGGAATTCGGACTCCACAACACAATATGGCTCCGTTTGAAAAGTGGAGCAGCGCACCCCATATTTCTTGCTTAGCTGTGACTCACAACAACAACAATGAATATTGGATAAATAACATTAAGTAATTCAGGAAATTAAAAATAAAAGCAGTGATAAAATTTGTTTTGTACTAATGTAAATTTTATTTTATTATTTTTGCTTTAAAACAATTATGAATGATGTTATCATAAACGACAGACAAATTTAAATTAATAAATCTCACTTTTACTAAACTTAAAATGCTCGTATGAGCCAACTGATAATAAATGTCTGTGAATTCTACAAGCTAAATATATATGCATATATACATAGAGTATAACTTAGTTAGTTACTTGCATGCTTATAAAGATGAACTGAAGTATTTACAAAAGTTTAAATATGTAAAAAACGTGACTATATAAATTTAAAAAAATCAAATAATTTCAATCTTTAATATCAAAATGATGTAAGCTAAATGAAACTAATGCCAAGTACAGATTAGAAATTTCTTATTTGCATTCTTTCAAATTTTATAATACGTTTAAGCAACTTATGGTTAGTGGAGACATGTTTCATAATTTTGCATTTAATATTAGTTTAGTCTTAGTAATATTATAAAAACAAAATAAGGTGAATTTTTTCAACATATTTCTGTTAAGACCTGGTCTCTTAATAAGCAAATAAAATTTTCTATCCTAATTATTCTTAAAAATGACAATTGAATATTTAGTTTCACTTTCTATATGTCATTGTTGAGACTAGGTGCTTTCTGCGGTTTTTTTTCAGCATGTTGTATAATAGAGATTTCATAAAAATTCTATATTGAGAAAATAATGTGTTGGAAGCTCACAAAAAGCTTACAGGGCGTTTTATCGAAATTTATATGAAGCTAATATTTAGTTCTTAGGTTATCTATTTTGTGATATTATTGTGTAGGTAAAGAATTTGTGTGCATTGATCATAATCTTTTCTCGACATGCATTTAATCTGGAAAGAAAATATCTTCTTCCAAGGGAGACACAAAGATTTGAAGAACTCAAAGTCATACTGACCAATATGCCATCTAGTAACTATTGAAAATATTTAAAAACGTTTTCAACACATTGATCGTCTGAGACACTATCTCTTTATCACTCGTTTGCTCAAGGCATACACAATTTGAATTCCAATGTAACATATCAATAGAACATGGCATTTATGCTTGATTAAGATAAGAATGATAATGTTTATACTATATTAATAAATTTGAACTTTCAAAACGCTTTTAATTACCTTTTTATGTTTGAAAGGTTTTATGTTGTTGCATGTCCCCAAATACCAGCAGCGCTAGACCAGGTCCATGACGTTGTACACTCTACAATAATCCAAAATCAGAAGAGGGTTGTCAACTAAGTCCAGCCTGGAGATCCCCAGGCACACTAGGATATGTTCAGGTGAAGGCTGCTCGGCAGAGCAGTTGGTATAGGTTTCAAAGTTTCGGGAACCCTCAGAAAATTTTAGGGCTTTAAGATGTCCATTTCGAAATTGGGCGAGAATAGTTTGTTCCTGACGACTTAAGTCATTAAAGATTTTTATTCAATGGCTGAATAATTTCAGGATTCAATTCATTCAAGGGCGAATATGATTTCAACTTATACAGTGATGGACACAATGGGTGCTCCAACTTTGCCCAGAAAGTGTAAGGATAGAGAAATACATATAGAGAGAAAGGAACATCAATGCCCTAACCAGGGTTCGAACACAGAAACTACTGCTTCAAAGTTAGGTATACTATCCTCTCCACCATTGGTTGGCTTTTGGTTTGAAGTAAAGCAAACCAGTTTATCAATTCTAGGTTCAGCAAATATAACACAGTCAATCTTCTGTTATTTTAAAAAAATCGGGAAATTACAGTTAATTATGACAAAGGATCAGATATAGGGAAATATATTCGAGGATTACATTTGAATACTAGTTTGCAGTGGGTTTTTTATTTTAAGTTTCTTAAGTAAAATTTATAAAATAAACTTATTTTCCAATTGTTTTAATTACTCTGAATTATTATTCTCCTCATGGAATATATATATAATATTACATGAACATTGTAAGCATTCGAAAATGAATCGTAAATTACGAGAACATCGTGGTGGAATTTTTGGAATCCATTAAATTCCCAGACATTCCATGGCTGACTAATATTTTAGAATTCCTCAATCATAGTTTGGTTTATTTATTCCTGGATGGTCATTTTTGGCCCACAAAAGGTAATTAAACATCAACCTACAGTTTGAAGTAAAACCGTTCCACAAAAACTATCCATGTCCTAAATAGGATTTGAATTACGAGCTGCTGAACCCAAACTAAAATTCAACTGCCAGCAAGGCAATCATTATCAAGACTGGGAAAATCACGCTAAATTCTATACTTTTGCAGGTTTTGCCCTATTTTCGATGAAAGGTGAAACCAAATTAGAAATAAAGAACAACAGTAACGTCTTTCAACAAATACTTAGCATATTATGCTGCGAATATAAACTCGTTTTGTCCACAAAGAAAACACAAGCCATTAATCTTTGAAAACACATAAAAAGTAAATTAATTACAACCCAGGGATCACACTGAAAATTGCATTGATAAATTTATTTATCACTTCAAATTTTAAATTTTAGGCCACTGTTTTTGACAAGAAACTTTCCATTCTGCCAATTTCAATAAGTTAAAAAGCAAAAGTAATTTTAATAATTTAGTGTTTCAAGAAAATGACAGGTAAATCATGTCTAAACAGTAAAACTTTAGACACTTTAACTAACATTTATGAAAAACATATGTTCATCGAGATATTATATATAAGGATCAGAAAAAATCCTATAACCATTGAAGGCAATTTCTCTTAATTCTCATCAAATGTTTTGAATCAACATTTACATTAGCTCTTTTAACACTAGCAAGAATATCTTCAGCTTAAAATTAGGTCACAAGAAATTGTTCTTAAATCCGAAACCATACAACTACTTCATTATAATAATTGTCTTGACCAATTATAAAAATTGCATAAGAAATCTATCTACGTTCGAATAACATGTTAATGAATATAAAGTTCATCCATCAAAAGAAGAGCAGGCATGTATATCATTAGAGCTAGGAACAATATTTAAGAAAGGACTTAAACCAGCCAGTGATCCATATTACCTACAACATTTTATCATATACTACAAATGCTTCAAAAATGGATTACTATGTAGGAACAGCATTTACTTTGTTCTATCAAAAAAAAAATAAATAAATAGACCTTCTCCAGAAATCAAATTTTAATTACTGAGCTCTGTCTTTCATACAAAAGCTATAGCTATTTAATTAGCTCTAATTAATGCGTATGAGCCTCGTATAAAAAACTTTAAAATCTAGAATAGATACAACTCAGTATTACTATCAGTATGGGCAACAAAAGTGACCTACTTTGCTAATTAACAACATTCAAAAAATTTTTTGTTAACATAAACACATGAGAAATTCAATTATTAAGTGTATAAAAGCACACGATGAAGAAACGAAAGAGCAAATACACTAGTTAAAGAAGCAATTATTATAATTTCAAAAATCATTTAAGTTAATTATTATTAATGTTAAAAAATAATCTCAAACTCTATGCTTCATTGCCAAGATCTGAGACAAATCTGAACTAGGATGGTGGTCATATTTTCTATTAACAAAAGTCTCAGCAGATTATCTTTAAACAAATGTTTTCCGAAATTACTTTATTATCAGGTATGAGCCATCGTTACATACTATAACAGATTTGGGAGAAATGACACATGTCTATGCAGTTATGACAAGCAAAGAATATTGCAACACTGTGTTTAATGTTTAATTACAACCAAATATCATATTAGATTCTCTGTCAACCTACCAATTATCCGATATCCCAAATTTGTATCAAGCATAAAAGCCATCAACACATTGAATTGCCAAAATTGCCTTAAATTATGATGTCTAACATAAAATTATGTCTTCTTTCATCTCAAGTAAATGGCAACAGCCTAAATTAAGAACAATAGGAAAGTTCCTTAATTGACATACGTGTTAAATTTAATATATTCTCATCAGGAGTTTCATGAGCTTCAGTGGCTCAGTAGCTTCACGCCGCTTCCCGTAAGCTCTCAAAGTGAAGCATCATTTGCCGCGGGCAGTCGTTGGGAGGGTGACCACGGTGTACTCTCTTTCACTGGGTTGCTGGAACTCCGTAGGTTGGGGACGTGTCCACGTTAATATGTGACGCCCAAACTCCTTCCGCTGGTGTGGCGTGGATGTGGAGAGGAGGGCGTCAACTCCGGTATGGCCTCGTCACATGACAGTGGTTCAGAATTACGAGGCACCTTAAAAAGAGCAAAGGCGTACTTTCACCTTCGTGGTGCTCTGATCCAAACGAAAGACACTCTCTATTGAGTTAATTCGCACAGCCAAAGGCATAGCGAGCTTGGCTTGTCCAAGTGTCATAAGCAACAACAACAGGAGTTTCTTTGAATTCGATTGTAAGTTGAGATGCCACTGAAACAATTGCAAGTCACAGAGTTTACAGAATGTATTAAGTGAAAATGGAATATAAGGAATAAAATGTGTGGTGCCACACAGTATAAGATTATCATGAACTATTATTCAATTTTCTGTTTCTATAGTCAGTTGAGGAATGACATATACTCGTTAACCTTAAGGACATACCAAATGTCTTACTCTTTGACCCACTTTAGTTGTACATTCTGTATTGTTTTTACAATAAAAAATATGGTTTTTAATAGAAAAAGCATTCTTGCTGACTGCTATCTTTTCTTCTAAGAATAATAAGAATCTTATGTTTGTTACGATGTACTGTTACTGTTTCAATAGCACAGCAAAGAAAATTCTTATTTCCCTATATTCCATTACGTCTAAAAGTTTTTGAATCGGTCATGCACATTAATCATCATTTTCAAATATGTATAGTAAAATATTTCTTCAAATTAAGATCTATTTCCAATTTATATTGAAATATATTTAACAAAATCAATGAATTGCAATCAATATATAAATTGCTTCTATTAAGTACATTAAAATAGAGAGAATTTCCTAAAATTGTTGAAAATGTCTTCACTTTATATATTTCCTATAAATATAAAATTGAATAATATGAAAACACCAAAAAATTGTGTTCATTAAATGATATATTGGTATAACTATATCTTGCATTCAAAACAAGATTCTTAAGCAGAGACAGGCAGACAAAAGGAAATGGTTATGGTATTATCGAAAGAAATTTGAATGAAATAATAAATGAATTCAAAACAATATTCTGATGATTTTTTGAATAAAATATTAAATAGAATATCTAAATAAAAAGAAATTTATACTTATTTCCAAATAAATGAATATCCTATTCTTAAAATTACTATCAGTTTTGGAGTAGGTTCTTAAAATGTTGATTAAAAATTTATGGAATTTTACTTTAGTGTGTTTTTGGTAATAAAATTTAGTTCCATTGTATTGCACGTATGCCATTAAGAAACCGGCAACATGTATTTAAATCAATTAAAAAATATCTTTCTTAATATTTTCTCATACATGCATTATAATTGTATTAAAATAAAAAAGGTAATTTTTTTTATTCATATTTGAAAATAGTCAGGGAAATATGTTTCATACACGATATTCGTAAATGAATCATTAAAATTCAAATTCAGAGGATATTTTGAATAAATGAATTACACTTTAATTATTTTTCAAAAAAAATTAAGTGATAATTATGTCATTTATGGCTCATATTTTATGCAGTTTGATTCGGTATTATTTATAAACCAACTTTTCCCTTTACAATTAAGTAACATAGTTAAAAATGCTGTTTCTTAGAGAATGTGTAGATTTTTATATTATTTTTGTACCAATAAATATAAATAGTTGGAACTTACGAATATATATATATATATATATATATATATATATATATATATATATATATATATATATATATATATATATATATATATATATATATATATATATACATGTTTTATGGTAAACTGTTGAAATATTATATAAAACTATTTTATTAAAGTATTTATTATTAACATTATGAAATATAACCAAGTATTAAAAACATTATGCAAAGATATAATACGCTGCTAATATTAGATGCAAATATAGCTACAGTAGAGTGACAATGCGTTATTTAAAAAAAATTGAATCCTAAATTTATCCTTAAGATAAATAAAATCAATAATTGAAATAAAAATGATTTCATCGCAAAAAATTTAAGCTATGAGAATTTTTTTTTAAATTGACAAAAATATTGGAGTTAATTTGGAAAAAAAATGAGGTCTTATTTATGATAAACTGAACGTTACTTGTCGGTGATGTAATTAATAAATTCCTTAGATACGCTTTGTTGGAATGGAATCTCAAATGTCTCTTTTTCATAAACAGAGTGTGTATGGAATTATTGTCTAATGAATGGTTTAATGAGGTATTATACATATTGCTTAATGACGAATATGACATGGTCTGGAATAATAAGAGCAGAAACTAATTATTTCTAAGAAAATATGAACCTGATACATATCAACTTTACTAATCATTAGCTATATAATAGAGAAAAACGATAACGAAATGTTTATTAATCAGTGTAATTTCCTTGTGTAAAATTATACATTGCTTTAGAATAAGATTCGAGACTATTCATTTTTATAATTAATTCAATTAAAAAATATATTTTGCTTATTGCTGAATTATATTATAAATATTCGGATTTCTAATTGTTTATTTCATTTAAAAACATCAAATAACTTTTATGATTTGAATTATTAAGTATAAAATATTTTTACACAAGATTCAAAAATAAAAGATTCGTATTCGAAAAATAGAATATTTTATTTCAAATTCGCATAGTTTCAACCTATAATATTTATTAATATAGTATATCTAGCCTCTAATAAATATATTTTGTTTGCTGGCAATACATCATTGGTACTAAATGAGAAATGGTGGACACAATAGAAGGGATTTTAGCCCCTATGTAACAAGATGGATCATCTGAAGCGAAATTGGGGAAAATAATATTAAAAGAAAGTACTATTATATAATTCTATTCCAAATAAATACATTAAAATAGGAAGTTAAAGAATTGATAGTATATTGATAAATTTTGACAAGAAATTATCATTAATTCTAAGCAAAATGTCTTATTATTATATATAAATGCTAAAATAGTAAGATAGTTGCATATAAATATATTTACATTGTTTTGATAATATGAGACACAATACTCTTATTTACTTTCTGACATTTATTAAATAATACATTTTCATTATTATGAAATTAATATATATATAGATTCAAAAAGTAAAAACTACTCTAGATTCTTAAGTTATAATGGCAACCGACCGATTGTGAAGAGGTTTGCGTTCTTAACTTCGAAGCAGTAGGTCCAGGGTTTGAATCTTGGATCGGGCATGGATGTTCCTTTCTCAGTGTTTATCTTTCTTTATCCTTTCACTTTCGGGACAAAAATGGGTTAGACTATACTTGAGGGTGCCTCTTGAATTCTTGCCAAGTTTATCGTCAAGCTGGGCGATGTTGTTCTATTTATGGTAAACCTAAACTTTATTCTGAAATCCATTCACGTTTCTGATTGATTCTGATTGGTTTTTTTCTCAGGATAAATTTAAGCAATATCTGTAGGTGGTATTAGAGAATTCTGTGTACCTCAAAGTGAGGATATTCCAGCAAAATAAACTGAGTACATTTTTTACTTTTTTTATGTGCTTACTGCATTCTTTTTGAAATTTCATTGTGTTTTGGCCGCCATTAGTGTTTGCACAGCGTTCGGTGCGAACAGGATTGGCGCCAAACAATCACCAATCTCGCCAAGAGGCACTCTCAAATATATTTTTACACAAGAATGGCACACCTTATGGGTGCCCCACTGAATAAGATGCCACCACCTTCCCCCATTATAGCGCTGAATAAATATATTCTAAGGGAAGTGGGATTAGAAAAAAAGTTAATATGGCATATTTCACAATAAATAAATTAGTTTTTATTCATGTAGATAAATGAAATATTATTATAAGTATCTTATTCTCCAGAGCTGATAGGGAAAATAATTTTTTGTGTGGGACTTTCTTTTATATTTTAAGTTTATATCGATAATTTTATGAACATAATTTTCTTAAAAGTAATATATGTGTGTCTTTGCAATAGTATGTCTCGCAAAAAAAAATATATAAAAATAAGATTTAATGAAATAATTCAATAATAAAACAATTTCAGTTTTTTTTTTTTGTTAATTTTTACTTTAAACATAAGTTTTCCCAGTATAAGATGAAATTAATCCTTTCGACTATGGTGATGAAAAATGAAAAAATACTTGTATCAAAGCATTGTGAATTAAAAACCATACAAGTTTGAAGAAGTAATCCCTTTTGTATTTGAATACAAAAATATTGCAATATGTATAGTGTAGTACAATGTTTCTGGGATATACGAAATTATTATAATAAATATTCTAATACATTCTTTGAATAAACTATGTTCCCAGCAGAAATTTTGGTTTTATGATAAATATCTTTTAAGCTATAAAGTTTTGGGAACTACTCCACTTGTACCTGTTTTTTTTCCTAATGGTGAACATGAAACTCACTTTCTTAGAACGGAAAATTATTAAATTTGTCTTCGATGCAGCTGCGCACTGGGGACAGTAATATGATTAGAAAAATTCCCAAAGGGAATTTTCTCCCTATTTTCTGTTATAATTAAATACTTTTCACATGGGAATGAGAATATTTTCCAGGAACAGAGAGAAAAGACTTTCCTTCGCAGGTGTGTAATCAAAAAGACACCGAGGATGCCTTGAAGGAGGAATGGAAAAATAAAAGAGTTTTTCGGAGGCGTAATGAAAAATTGACATCACTCTTTGATGTCCTCATATCGCAAAATCACTCCCATGGTGACATCTTTCGGGACCGGCATGGGTTCCCATAAAATATTTATGCCGCAATAAAACGAGAAAGGGAAAATTCCTTCAGAGAATGGGGAAAAAATTATGGTCCGTGATCGATTCTTGACGTGAGTTAAGGAAATAGTAATGGATTGCTTGGACTTCGGTTGTATTTTGTTAACGTGTTACTTCTTTTAGGAAGCTATAACAATTTTTTACGATGCCTGGTGCATAATCACAGAATTTGAACAAAATGGTCAAAATTTAATTTTATGGGAACTTGAGTAGATAAATCTCAGTGGCATATTTATTTATTTTTTGCCATAAAATTCATTTAGTCATTACATATTCTTTCATGAATCTTTTTTCAAAGTGATTTTTTATATTTTACATACATATGTGCATGCGTATACATAGATACACATCTTCATTATCTATAATCAATTTAAGTATTATCAGTTACTTTGAATTCAAAAGTAATCTTTGTCAAGGAATTTTTATATACACAATTTAAAAGTACCTAAATACTTGTGAAATAAAAAAAAAATCACATATCATTAATATCATTTGCCACTTTAAAGTTTGTACATTTCAAATATTTTTCCTTTATAAAATTTTGATTTGAGTTCCAAAATAGGACATGAATAATTTTTGATATTTTATTGTTTTCACTGGAGTTTAAGGGACTTTTAGGGCATCTTACTCCTCTTTTTCAAATATGATTAATTTCAAATTGAGTAAAAATTAAATCTATAGTTAGTAACTTCATTTTATCGTTTTTTCCTAAATATAATTAAATTTAATAAATTGCATCTTGTTTAAAATATTATATATAATCATATTAAAAGGGCCTAAATGAAAACTGAATTTATATATATTCAAATTTATTGATGATTAATGTTTCAAAAATTAGTATTATACTAATTCACAACTACTCTCTATTAAACTTATGCTTGATTTTTAACTTGTAAGGCTAAACATTTGATTTACTATTTATGTTTTCTTTATAAAACTGATTTCATTATTGATTCCATTACTTAAATAGTGAATACAATAAGAATAAAATGGAAATAATAGTAATAGGTTGAAGTTAACTTTTAATTTCAAAGATCTTTCAATATTTTTAACAGTAACAAAACTGCAAAACAAATAGGGCATAAATATTTGAAAAAATTGTTTTGCTTAGGTGTTAGTTTAAAATTTATGAAGGAATATTTTACTGAGTAAAGAGTCATTAATAAATTATGTTAAAATGCGAGTAGAAATATTCGGATGAGTTATAGAATTTCTATTGTTCTTAGTCTTACCAATTTCATGCATATTATTTAAAGCAGTATCCGGTTTTAGGGAATTTCTTTTGAATCGAATCATGGTGAGGTATTTCTATCCTATCGAATCAAAATTAATCTTTCAAACTAAACATTCATTCACTATTACAGCAAAAGATATTTCATTTCTACATGTTAGGACAAATACGATAATTTTCTTAAATACTAATACTTAAATAAAATAAAGGAAATTACAAACTCTTTCTCGTGATACATGCATTTAAATATGCAATAATATGTATTTTATGTATATACTCATGTATTTTAGCAAAAAGATAGTACTTATTAAAATTAAGAAGATGGCACTCTATACACATAAAATATATATGCCAAAAAACAAATTGTGATATAAAAGAGACTAGCTTTTCAAAATATTCATGTAAAATCACCGATAGTTGATGTATGCACAATATATTTAAATGAAAATATTCTACGGCAGGTTTCTCTTACAAAAAAATTATTTCAACATTATTGTCTTGTAAAAAACTGCCATGCCTTCTTAAAACGATGAAATGATTACCAACATCTTTAAGACTTTGACAGAAGATGAATTGTGGCTGTCCTAGGTTTTGGTTTATAGGATAATACTATGGATGCTTTCTTCTGATAATTTGTTAATAAAAATTTTTATATTAAAAAGAGAGAGAAAGAGAATTATATATTTTTACTAAAAACTAGATTAAACTTATAAATTAACTACAATAAATAAATAGTAAGTTTATAAATTAATATAATATAATAAATAGTAAGTTACAAAAAGTTATTTTACAAAAAATGACTTACGAGGTCAATTACTCAAATTATTAATTAGAATGCATTATACTCATGATGTAATTATACTCATGACAAAAATTTTAAGTATCATTTTTCTATGTTGTTTTAAACGCTTCTTGATTATAAAAGAACTCAGGAAAGAATTTGCTTTAACTTTTGAAAAATTCTTAGTAATTCTTAGTAAAACTTCTTAGAAAAATTCTTAGTTAGTAGTTTCGCATAAAAAATAATGAATAAGTATGAAAATAATGGTAAAAGTTATGTCAATTATTTAAGAATGAAAGTTGAGCAACTGAAAGCTAACAGATATATATGCTATGATATATATGAAAGCTATCAGATAGATCGAATTAAAAAAATTCCTTTACTGATACACTTAAATTAATCAAAATTTTCAAAATTATGTTTCATAATTTACAAATTGTTTTCAACGATATTCATTTTAAAACGAAAATTAGTTAAAAGTTATGTGCTTGTGTTAAGAAAATCAATGACGACAGTAAAAAAAAAAAAAAAGAACAGATCAGAACCAGATCAGAGGTATATATATATATATATATATATATATATATATATATATATATATATATATATATATATATATATATATATATATATATATATATATATATATATATATATATATATATATATATATATATATATATATATATATATATATATATATATATATATATATATATATATATATATATATATATATATATATATATATATATATATATATATATATATATATATATATATATATATATATATATAAATTTAACTTTTAATCCAATAAACACAAGTATAGTAAAATATTTAAAAAAAATTCAAATATTCAAATGGAGACGAAAAAAAATTATCCTTAGTATTGATTTTAATAGTAATTTAAGTCTTATAGCATGCAGTTAAAATTTTCATAAAAATTAAAAAAAGATAATTTACTAGATAATTTGAACTTTTTATAAAATTACTCTGAACCACAACTAGTGAAATATGCTTCTTAATAATTTAATTGGTCTAATGTTATGTATAAGAAAATTAGTATTTTAGTGAATTTAAAAAAAAAATTGTTGTTAATATTACTTCAGAACTTTTGATTTTTATAAAGCTCAATAGTGTTAAAATGGAGAAATGTTTCACTTGAAAAAAAATAGATGCTAGGATTTTTTAAGTAGAGATTCATCGTTGATAAGCAAAGAGGAAAGCAAATTCCAAGTCTTCGTCTAATTACACCTCTATGCTAAAGTAAATGATTCAAGAGTAAATGTATTTAAATAATTCATCCTATTGTTTTGTTACGTAAACCTCCCCTTTCTTGTAAAGGTCGCTCAAACGGTAAAGAATTAGCATAAGCCTAAGGGACTTCTCCATTTTCATCGTGCACTAAAAAAGGATGAGAAGCAGTCGTTAAAATTTTTCTTTTTGCTTCTTTATGCATACAAATGACCTCTGAGATTTAAGATTGCCAAGACGGCAAAAGAACTGTTGTACTATACACAGCCCTAGTCTGCCTTCTTTCTATGATAGTTTTTCATGTACGGCCAGTCATGTCCCCTGTGGAATATATATATAAACTCTATGCCCTTCAAAGAAAATAATATCATGCGAGGCAAAAGAGATAGAAAAGAAAATGGTCCACTCTAATTACAAAAAGTTTCCGTTACTTCGGCTGTTTTATTCAAACATGCCCCTTGACTTCATTTGCAATGTTAAATATCAACTGTTTTCATTAAATAGGGACCATGTTAGTGGAACTTTGAACTCCTCTTTGAGCAATATTTTTTTTTACTCTGATTAATATATTCATTTGTCTTTTTTTTTCTTTCTGCGACGACTTGCTTTGAAAAAAATTTATTTTAATGTTAAAAAACACTTAAGTTTCAAAATAATCTTTAAAAGTTTTCTAAAAATGAAATGTTAGAGTTAAATAATGATTAGGGGACTTTTACTTCAAATAATTAAAATGACCATTCAGATAATAAAAATTTCGAATTTATGGTTCATTTATTTAACTGTGTTCATTTGTTGTGTTTAAAATTTCAAATAAAATTGCAGAAATATTTATATCTGAGATTAATAAAATGGTATATTGTTATTATTTTTATGTATAACATGTATGACAAATGAAAATATTATTATTGTATTTATAGAAATTCATATTCTTGAATTATTATTTAAAAAATAGGATAACATTTTTAAAACTAAAAAAATTATTTAAATAAAACTTAATATTTTGATATATCTATTTGGATTCAAAATATATTATATTTTTACAATAATAATTTTATGGTCGAAATAATTTTTATGTTTATAATATTTTTCACTGCTAAAAGTTTTATTATATTATTTTCAAGGACATTTGTTAATTTCTTATTATGTAATTAAGGCACTTATTGCTTAAATAATAGTAAAAGCTTAAAAACTTCAAATTCGGGGAATAAATGTAATGAATTTTGGCATCACATGTATTCTTAAAGATTTCTAAACACAAATTATAATAGTGGTAAGGGCATTTTAAATATACACCCTAACAAGAAAATAAAACGTATAATGTGTTCGATTGCTACAAATTTGTCATATTTTTTCAACTAGATGCCAGAATCAAATGATTTAAAAATACAAAATATAAGGTAATTTTCCTCTCATTAAGTTAGCTTAGTTTTCACTACCCCATGTAAAATCTTTGCTTAATGCATGCAAAATGTCTTTATCTTCAAAAGTATTTTTAGAAATTCAAATGCATTGGAAAATTTAAATAACTTCTAGGTAGAAATTAATAATAACTCTCAAATTTTATCTGAAACAAAAAGGTAATACATGTTGAAATTAACTTCATATATTTATGGATTAATTCCTATTATTTTTTATTTTAAATATTAGACTAAAATCCATTCTAGCAAATTATTATCTTGAACATATTCATTTAATTATGAATAATAATCTGATTATGTTGCTTTTTCATTTATATAAAGACTCAACAAAAAGCCAAAAATGTTATCTCATTATAAGGCATTCTATTTCAGGGAACACATTAATTATATTTTAGTTTATATCGTAGTTTGTCAATTAGAATTTACTTCCTGTAATGAGATCATCAAGTTTTCTTTACCTTACTGAAAGATTATTGAAAATCCTTTTAATAATTTTATTATGAACTATTTACATTAAATAAATCTTATATAAATATCTTGGATTTCATACCAAAAATTTAATAATGTTAAAAAATTAAATTATTTTATTTGGTTAAAATAAAGTTTTTATTTTTGAATTTAAGAAAATTAATTTTGGTGTTTCTGTTAAAATTCATACAAATCTACAAAAAATTTTATGTAGTATGATAAAGTGCTTGTCTTATTTTTACATTTAATTTTATAAATAAATATAGTTATCTGAGTTAAAAATTTAATATCTAGCATTTATGAATTTCTTTACAATGTATATAACTGCTAAAATTTTAATAATATTATTTATAATATTTATTTTTATAATATTATAATATCAAAAAAATTCTATACATTGTATAGAGTTTCTTTGAATAGAATATAAAAAAAATTTAAATTTTTATATTTTATCCAAAGAAATTCGATACAATGTGTATAATTTCATTGGATAGAATATAAAAATTTAAATATTTTTCCTCATGTGTTGAAGAGAAATTATCCAACATCTATAAGAACACATTTGATTGAAAATCAGATTTTAATTCAATGTATGTAAATTTTTGAAGAAAATTAAGATTCTTTTATGAAAAATTTCTTTTCATCAGTAAAGTAAAACGAAACTTATGTAAAGAAATTTTAGAAACCATTTCTAGATTAAAGTTTTAAAAATGGGCATGGTCAACAATCATAAAAATTGAGGAAAATCCCACCAAACATCAAAAGAAGTTTCAAAAAACAATCGTAAGAAAATTATAGATTGAATTTCTTATTTCACTTCCTAACACGTTGCTATTTATTTGTAATTAGAGACATAGAAATTACGAGAAATTCACTAACTAAAAGAAAAAACACTAATAACTAAACACAACTAATTATCTCCGCCTCAAATTCCCATATTTAAGAGTTTTACATTACCCCATTAATTAGAAAAGCCTCTAATCAAGTGCTTTTATTTTCTACATCACCGCTAGTAGCTTGTATACAACCAAAATTGCTTATCAGACATATGAATCTAATCATTTCCCTTTCCTTATTAATGAACGAAATTCAATATATCTAATAAAATTTTCAATTCCCTTGGTCAAATGAATTATTACATTTATTTATGAATGTTTTTAAATCATTACTTTTTAAGCACAAAAACTTTATTTATTAAAAAATAGCTTTTATAATAAGTTCAAAGCTACAAAGTAGGAATCAATGAAAAAATTAAATCATAATTAAAATTATAAAATCCTTTGTTTAAACATTATTCTTATTTTCAAATGTAGTAAGTACATTTCTTTTAAGTTATTTAACATGAAATAAATCAAAGTAATTATCTTCGTAGAAAAATCAGCATCAAATTTAATGATCAGTTATTTCTGGTGACAGTATGAATTCAAGAGAATATTTAAGGTACACCCGAAAGTAGTTTTTAGCAACATGTGTACAGCATTTTGTTTTACTTATTAAAAGTATAATTGCGTTGACTAATTATAGATTATTCTTAAATTTTTTATAATTATCAATCTTAGGTGTAGAAAAATATTATATTGATATTTAAATTTGATATATAGTTTGGCAGTAAATAAAAACTCAAAAAGCTTCTCATCAGTTTTCATCAAAATTAATTAATAATTCTATTTGTTCATTACATACTCATAAAAGTTTGGATTAAAAAATATAAATGAGTTTGATGTTGAATTGGGTCACCCTTGGTTCAACGAAAAATTATCCGATAAATTTGGCAACAAAATTTAATTTTTCGTGGCCCAGGTACTTAGTTTAGCTTTTGTGTAGCAGCCATCTTGTTAGTCACAATGTGGCGCCAATCTTGGCATTCAATCAAGAGGTAGACGGTCGGAAACTTTTACCTGATAATATTTCAGTGGCATAAAAAATAATACATTATAATTATTATATTAATATATAAAGTCAACGTTACATATATAAATTCTTAATGCGTGTGTCATAGTATAGTTTTCACAGGAATATGATTTTTTCCTACATTTTTGTTACTTTTTATAACTTTAATTATTTAACTTGATTTAAAAACAATTATTTTATGTATACTTTATTCTCACTTGTAAGTAATAAGTGGATATAGAAAAAAAGAATTTCATTAGAATACTTAAAGTGTGATATACGTAACTGATTATTTAGTTATATGTGTCTGTGTGTCTCAGAAAGAAAGTCACAAGTGGCTTAAAGATGTGATAAAAGCTCCTATCGAATACTCAAGACAAGCTTCATTACCTGTGGACAGTACTTAGGACGATTACTACTTACTTCCTTAATGTAGCAATTGCATTGTTGGCTGGGAGGTTCCATTTGGAAGAGGATACGGTCTCATTTAATCTTTCTTGACCCTAACAGAGACAACCCTATTAGTAAGCCTTACGTTGATTAGAAATTTCTTATGTCTTTTCACTGGTATTGTTATGATTAACTATTTTATTATTTGATATTGTTGCTGTATAAATACAAATGACGCAATTTCTAGGCAATATGACTTAACTGGCTTGATCAGTGAAGAAATCCTTTAAGAAAACGTAAAGCAGACTGGGTATACTTCACATACATATACTACATAGAAGTTTTAATGTTTGGGTAATACTAAAAGAAAACAGATTTATCAACATTAAAAATAAAACTGAATGTGAAAGAGCTAAGATTTTCTCATTTAATATCATTTTGTATGAGTTTGAGAGTTGAATAACAATGTTATTAATTAAGCAAATATATAGTATAGTTTATTACATTTTTATAAATGACTTTACGCATAACTCTTTAAAATAATGCGGATTTTATGGTAGTAAGTATGGAAGTATATGGTAGTTCTTTTATTCCAATTTAAAAAAGGTTTAAATTTTAATTTCATTTTTTAAGATTTTGTAAGTAAAAATGATTGCTAATAACGCTAATATGTTTAGGCTAATGACAATAGTTTAAAAACTATCATTTTCATGGATTTGTAAGGGTAGTGATCTATTGGGGCCAATGCAAAACTTTATATACTTCACTGTTTTATGCAATTTCTTAACACTTTCCTTGAATTGTTTTCCCAAGATTTTAAAATCATTATATATAGTAGATGTGATTCATAAAAATGTCTTAGACAAATCTCTCTATTTTTGGTGTAGAGACCAATAATGTTTAATAAAATTTTATGAGATCCCATAAATGTAGCAAAAGCATCATGCATATATAAGTGAAATTATCAGTTTCTTTAATTGCACAATAGTTTCCTAAGACAGTTTTAGATCATTAATTTTTAATTTCTAGTTATAGAATAATAAGAAAACTTTAGATAAGTAATGAACTTTGAAAATATTGTACAATTATAATATTTCATACAAACTATCTGTTAAATTTAAACATAATATTAGTGAAATTATTTGAAATTATCATTACCGATGAAACTCCCTTTCTTCAAATTCTTATCTTATGTAAAGACAAAATAATGTTGACAACAGAATACCTTTTTATATTTAGATATATTATCAAATCTTGGCTTAAAAATTTTAAAAATTGAAACCGCAAGAGGAAGCACTTGTTAGTATTATATATATATATATATATATATATATATATATATATATATATATATATATATATATATATATATATATATATATATATATATATATATATATATATATATATATATATATATATATATATATATATATATATATATATATATATATATATATATATATATATATATATATATATATATATATATATATATCATATATATATGTGTGTGTGTGTGTGTGTGTGTGTGTGTGATTCAATGCAAGTTAATTTATTTAATGTTATAAAAGTAAATCAAGGGCTTTGAAATTATACTCACAAGTTACTATCTTTAACAATTCCTATGTCACATTTGGAATATTCATTAATTAATAAATAATTATACCTCAGAAAAAGAAGTTATCACCAAAAATATAGAGTTTATAATTCTTTTAGGGAAAATTAGGTAAATGTAAATTAAAGGGAAGAAAGTATTTTCAAAAATAAAGTAAAGATTCTAAGAATTTGTAATATTGTCTAAAGATAATTGAAAAGGTTTTAAGAGTACGTAATGATTTCATTGAAATAAATAATACTCCAGACTGAAAAGAAATTAATAAATCATGAAAACATGTAAATAAACGTAGACAGTTTTCATCCCAAATGAATAGCTTGATATTCAGACGGTACTTATTTCAGTACTATTATCATTAAGTTGATATAAGTGAAGTTCTGTTTTTTTATTTAAAATGGGCTCTTCTTTTATCAGTTATGTAATGTTAATTTATGTTCTGCTTGCAGTTTTCCATTTTGATTTTTAAATTGAAACGAAGAATGTTTTTATTTCTTCTTCTACTTGTGAATGATTTTTAATTTATTTCAGTTTGACTTTCAGTGATTCAAAAGTATTAATTTCTTATGAAGAAAAAATAATTAAAATGCTTATAGTTATAATGAGTTTGAAATGCTATATTTATTACTTACTTATAATGTATTTTAATGCTTGAAAAGATTAATATATATATATATATACTATATATATATATATATATATATATATATATATATATATATATATATATATATATATATATATATATATATATATATATATATATATATATATATATATATATATATATATATATATATATATATATATATATATGTATATATATATATATATATATATATATATATATATATATATATATATATATATATATATATTATATATATATATATATATATATATATATATATATATATATATATATATATATATATATATATATATACTATATACTATATATATATATATATATATTTGATTAAGGATTTATTATATAATTTAAATATAAATAAGGATTATTGTAAATAATATTGTTATTCAATTAACAATTAAAGCAATAATTTAAAGGAATTTCCCAAACAATATAAACATATTAAACATTTTTTAAACCGCTGATAGTAAATAGGATTACATTATTAAGTCAAAACATAAAAACCTCTTTTAATCGCGTGTAAGAATATAATTCTGAAGAATTATTTTATTTAAACTAAATATAAAATAGGGTGACTAATTAAGCTTATTAATTTTAGAAGTAATGAATATATGAAATTAACAATAAACTGTAACCAAACATTGTTAAATTTTGACTTCTAAATTAAAGTGTTTTCATGTTAAACATTTTGCAATAATTAGCTTCGTTGTATTATACGTTTTTAATTGCGTAATATAAAATGTAATTAAGAGCGTATTGACCTTAAATATTATTATAATAAATGTCAGCAGACTTCAAATTATGAAAATATAAAGCTTTTTTAATTTTGATAAAACATTTATGGTTTAATTTTTATAGTAATTTTCTATGAAAAAAAAGTTTTATCTTTGTGTGAAGGAAACAGTAAAAAATAAGCTCTAATTTCAATTAACTGTATACACACACACACACACACACATATATATATATATATATATATATATATATATATATATATATATATATATATATATATATATATATATATATATATATATATATATATATATATATATATATATATATATATATATATATATATATATATATATATATATATATATATATATATATATATATATATATATATATATATATATATATATATATAAATTATATGCAGTTTTCATATTTGTATAAAATATTTTTCTTAAATTGATAATTTTTCAAAAAAATATTTCCTGACAAGGAAATAAAAAAAGATACATATATTTCAAACTTTGCATAATAGATTCAGAACTGAAACTTGAACTGTTTATTAGATTTTATACCTGACTTTTAAAAATAAATATTTATTACATGCAAGTTAATAAAGAATTAAGATTTTTTGTTAAGGCAAATCTTTTGCAATTAACAGCTATACGTAAGAGATCATGTACATTTATTAACTTTTTGTTAAAAAAGTTTTATGCATAATAAAATATAAAAGTTTTTTAAATTCCTTTTATTTTTTTACATACTAATATTTTTCTGGTTACTTAATATTTTCTGTTTCATTTTTTTATTTTTCTCTTTTTAAGTTGTGTTTTTGTAGAAATTGTTAGTGTTATTCTTGCTGAATGGCAAGAATTGAATATTGGATATACTTAACTATGCAATAGATTATAATGTGTATAAGAATGTGTGTTTGGGCGCATAACTAATTGTTGTTTCTTGTCCTCACTGTCCGACGGAGTCAGCAAGATCCACGAGCCCATTGACTGTAAGGAAGTCGAAGACTAGGAAAGGATTGCTAAAGAGATCCTCCTTAGAGAGACCCATGCAATCCAAAATTGACTTAAAGTGTGATCTAATTTATATTGACTTAATTTTTCCTATGGAACATTTATTAATTAAAAGCATCAATAGCAAATTATAATATAGAGTCTGACATGTATAAAGTTTTTAATTAAGCTGCCGAAGATCCTAAACTGATTTTTAAAAGTTACATATACACTCATGAACACATGCACTCGTGAAATATGCACTCGTTTTGATATATACACTCGTGTCCATAAGTGAAGGATTATGCAAGTTCAGGCAAAGAAAGAGACAGAAGCAAAACAAATGTGACTTTTTTGTAAAGTCCATTTATTAAACAAAAGATTAAGAGCAGAAAAAGATGCTATATGTTTGATTTTATTAATAAAAATTGCAAGTTTTACTCCCTGAATCAAATTTTAAAAAATAACCTACTTACAAAAACCAATATAACATGTTTGGTATGAGGGTTAATACATAGCATGTCCCCAGACGATGCAATATAGGCTTTTCGATTTACTGACCGAGACTGTGTTCCCAAGTACGGAATTTAGGAGTCTGGTCCCCAGTATCAGTGAAGAGTTTTTTCCCGACCGAATGTGCAGCGAAGGTTCCAGAAAGTGAGAAATTCATCAGTTTTCCAGGAGCCTACAATTTATGACAGTTCTTGTACATAATCCTATTAATTTGTAAGTAAATATTTAGTCAAGAATATTAAATTACGTGAGTTTGATTCCTTAATGGCCTTGACTACCTATAAATCAGCCTATGCAGACTGAGTACGTTACAGCCTTCAGACGATGCAATACAGGTCGTCTAATGCCTAGGCATGCTAAGTATCAAATTATTGATCTCATCTTCGGGAATATTACACCACTCATAAAGAAATGTTCTCCGAAGTTCCGATATACATCTGGGAGGGGGTTGACGAGCTACAATTCATGAACCAAACATGTACCACACATGCTCTATTGGAGTCAAATAGGGTGAATAAGCTGGTCAGTCCATACTGGTGATATCCTCCGATTGAAGACAATCGTATACAATGTTTGCACGGTGAGGATGAGCTTTGTCATCCATAAACAGAAATTCTGCATCCTGGCACCCCGAAACAAACTTACATGTTGTTCCAGAATGACATCCCTATAGATGTGGTCTGTCATGGTTACATTCTGAACATGCAGATAAGTTCTGAAATCCAGAATAATTCCTCCCCAAACGAGCAATCCTGCACCACCGTAACGGTGTCGTTCAAAAGGCGTTCTCTTGGTAGTAAAAAGTACCTGGCTCTCTCCATATGAAAGTCTAGCGTGAATCAGATTGAAAGCTAAACCTGGACTCGTCGGAAAACATTACACAAGGCCACTGTAGCAGTGTCCATAATGCATAATCTCTACTCTCGGCTAACCGTAGGTGACACTGAGTTGCGGTAAGTGGAACAAAGAGAATATATACCAATGTGCCTTAACCGTCTGGACACGGTCTGCCTTGAAATTGTCGGACCGGTATCTGAAGAGAGCTGACGAGACAGGTCTGATGTTATGCTCCGTCTTTTAACTTACTATATACAAGCACACAGTTAGCTACAAATTAATAATTTGTAAACCTTTATTCGATTCTTAATTTCAGAGCTATAAAGTTATTTTAATTATGAATTATGAAAATATTATAATTCAGAATATATAAAAAAATGGCTTGCAAAAAGATTCAAGGATAATTTTTCATGAAAATACATCCCTAAAAAATATGATTTCTTTTAAATGCTTGTTTCTGTTTTAAAAGAATCAGAAGAAAAACTTAAGTTAAATTTTTAATTTCCTTTTTTTCAAATTTATTTAAACATATACGGTTTGCTCAAATATATTTTTAAATCGATAAGTAATTTTTCAAAATATTTTTATAAAAATAGTTTTACTTATTCTCTTACTTAAGGTCAAATTAAGTAACAAAACTAAATAGTATCCATATTCATATGGAATTTCATACCAATGATTGGGTGAAATTTTTAAAACATCAGAAATTATTTAAACAAAATATTTGTCAAATGTTTCTTACATATTTACATTCTAAGAACAAGAGTCCGATTTTCAACTATAAATTACTCAAAATTTTATTAAATATTCTATTAAATGTTTCATATATGTCCATTATTTTATTATTAAAACAATGTTACTTAAGTTATATTAAAATTTTTTTTCTTCTGAAAACATAAGTATAAAATGATATTGCTTAAAATAAGACATTTAATGTGTGTGCTACAAAATCTCTGCATTATTCAAAATAATAACAATAAAATAACCATAGTATTTTAATTCTTGAAATATCTTTTTTCTATTTGATATGATACCTAAGATGTATTGAAGCTTACTCAATTTTTCAAACTTCAGAAAAACATAAGTATTTATATTTATGCAACATTAATAATGTTGCTTTGCGTAATTTATTGACATTTGGGAGCTTGTAATTTAACAACTGACATTTTTGTTAAGAATCAATATCTTAACAAAAATGCTATCATTAGGCATTTCAAGAGTTGAAAATTTAACAACGAATTGCAAATTTAACAACATGGAGAATATTTCATAGATATTGGCTACACACATTAAATCAAAAAGTAGAGACATCTCTCGGAATAATCCCTGATGAATATGCCTTCATGTAACTCAATAGCAATATGCATCTTCCATAGATTAACTATAATCGATTTTGTATCTGAGCATTCAATTCCCAAGAGTGTTGTTCTATCATTGATATTTGAAGGTCCTTGATGTTAAAGTAATGCAATTCAGTGTATGTATTAACCACATAAATTTATATACTTTAGTTAAAATTTAAAAATTGATCATTGTTTTAGTTTTTAATATAATAAAACTATTAACACACAAAAAAATGTACACCCGTAAGTGTGATGCAGACTTCTTATTCCTCGTTCTCAGTCCTAGAAATTATAAGACTTCAACTTTAAATTTGCTAGTTATAGTGATTCTACAGTTGTATTAAAAGTGCTTTCACAGTAATCAATAAAATTTTATGTTTTTATGATTACTTATTTTATAAAATCATTTTATAATAAATAATTTCCAAACCAACAATGTTACTTTTACGATACAATAGTTTGATTTAAAATTAGTCCATACCCTATAATATTTACAACGTCATTCTACACTGTTATTGATTTTCATGCTGTACAACAATCACAAGTTTCATTATGATTGTATGAAAATTTTTATATACATAAATAATATTTCTATCTAGACTAATAAATACCATATTGATAGAAACAAAAAATTCAAATGAGCTGAATGTTTATAGTTGTAAGTAACTTTAACAAAATTATAATTTACTAACTTCATTTTTGATTAGAAAAATAATAGGTAAAAACTTTGAAAAGCTTATATCTTTATTGGATATAAGTTTTAGTATCATATATATTTATGCGTATGTGTATAAAGAATTCCAAAAATGCGTTTTTAAGGAGTTCGAATCATAAAATCATAATAAAATTTGTAATGATGGAAATAACTCGTGGTGTTTATGAAACACATTCAAAAAACATTTTTATAAAATGAGCACTATAGATGGTGTACATATATTACATCGAAGTATATATGAGCATCAATATAATACTAGGTAGCAATTGATTCCATGACTTGATGTCTGAAGCATGCATCCTTAACTGTATGGAACATTTGTGATATAACATGTTTGCCTAAATGATGAATCTATTATGTGAAGCTTCTGCAAGCAGTAATGAATTAATTGGAGCAAAATATTTATATTGAATGGGATATTAAGCATCTATATTGAATGGAATATTAAGCATTTATATTGAATATAATATCTACATTGAGTGGAATATTAAACGTCTATATTGAATGGGACATTAAGCATCTATATTGAATGGGATATTAAACATTTATATTGAATGGAATATTAAACATCTATATTGAATGGGATATTAAACATCTATATTGAATGGGATATTAAACATCTATTTTGAATGGAATATTAAACATTTATATTGAATTGAATGTTAAATATCTATATTGAATGGGATGTTAAACTCTATATTGAATGGAATATCAAACATCTATACTGAATGGGATATTAAACATCTATATTGAATGGGATATTAAACATCTACATTTAATGGGATATTAAACATCTATTTTGAATGGGATATTAAACATTTATATTCTAATTAAATGAATGAAATTAAACATCTATTTTAAATGGGATATTAAACATCTATATTGAATGGGATATTAAACATCCATATTGAATGGGATATTAAACATCTAATAAACATCTATACTGAATGGGATATTAAACATCTATATTGAATGGGATATTAAACATCTACATTTAATGGGATATTAAACATCTATTTTAAATGGGATATTAAACATCTATATTTAATTGGAAATTAAACATCTATTTTAAATGGGATATTAAACATCTATATTGAATGGGATATTAAACATCCATATTTAATGGGATATTAAACATCTATTTTAAATGGGATATTAAACATCTATATTGATTGGGATACATAACATCTATATTAAATGGAATGGAATATTTATTTTTGCATGTCGTTTTGAGAGAAAGCAAAAAGTTTGGAGGATTATCTTTTAAGAAGTGGGACCTTTCATTCTATAGTGAAGGTTTCTATATAACAGCGTTATGAAACTTTTAGCAATTAAGGGTAAGAATGCTGGAGTAAAGACGATTAAGAGAATTTTAATTTGAATAATATTTCATCACTTTTCATTCAAATAAATATCATTCAGTGTATGGTTTTCAGCTGCTTTTATGTGAATATTTTATTTGCATTTTCTTTCATTAAATACTTAAATAAAAAAATTCTACATATTGCTGTCAAAGTGAAAACTGTGCTGGAAAATAAATATAATTAAAAATATCTGCTCATCAAAGAGAAAATGAATTTTACTGACTAAAACTGATTAAAAAACTTTCAAAAATATATTGCTAAGAAAAAGGGAAATAAAATCATTTACCTTTTCACTTAAGAAATAAAATCATGAAACAATAAACACAAGATAAATTCAAATTAATCTTTTAATAAAAAAGTTCCATTTTTAATGAAAAATAATTTATTAAATGAACGAGAAACAAAACATAAGATTGTGCTGATTGTCTACTTATTCAACCAGATGGAATATATGCAACCTTCATTTTTTGCTTCTTTGCGGATGGAATTCCTTTGTTGCATATAATATTCTTTATTTTGAAGAAACTATTTCATTTCAAAGAGTTTCGTAATTATTTTCAAATAAAGGCTTAGATCATAAACTACATTTTCATAAGAAGAGTATTACTTTTTTCCAAAAATATTTTGCTCAATCTAGTTTTTTCATGTGTCTTAGAGGGTCAAATTAAACTCAAAATTATAAAAAAAACAGTTCACATTTGTAAGGTTTAATGAGGTGCGACCAATTGCTTTAGAAATTTATCAACATATTAATTTATTCCTAATTAAGATATGGATATTTGATAACTGATGTTAATTAATATCAAATAATACAAACATGAACTTTTTTCAAATTCTATTAATATATTTTATAAAGAAAATAGTATATATTTATATTAATTCAGTAATCATTATGTATTTATGTATTATTGATACCAGTTTTCTTTTTTACATTATGAGACAGATTAAATTTAAAAATTATTAAAAATTCAAATAATAAGTCTCAGTGTAAACTTAATGATTGCAGATTATAATATTATTTGTATATATATTTACTTGAAATTGTATATAAAAGGCTTTGTTAAAATACTTTTTTTTTCAATTTTCAATTTTTTCAGATTGGTATTTCTGATTTCGAATAAAATTTTGGTGATAACATGAGCAAAAATATATCAGTATAAATTATCGAATGACATTTCTATTATAAAGATATAATTTATTGTGTTTAAAGCACTTATTGCAAAACAAGTTCCAAAATAGTGGATAGAGGTCTACTATTACATATTCTAAAAGTGTTATCTTTTTATTAATTACTGCAAATACAAGGTGTAAAAGTTCAAGATATAAATATGTAGAAATTGAAGCATCAAATTAAAATGGACTTTTAATTAACACCCTTATTTTCTATGTGCGTTTAAACTTTGTATTAAAGCCGGATGAATTTATGTTAGTACTATTTGTGCATTTCATGCCAGTTATCTGTATTACCACACTTGTATTAGACAGAAATGACATATGTGGTTACTTCTTTTAAAATTTCCTTTAACTGTTTAATCTACACTCACTTATTAAAGGAGGAATTTATTACAAATGTATTATTTATTATTTATAAACACACATATACTTCGTAGAACTCAATTTCATCATAAAAAATGATTTATTTTTAGTAAAGATTCGTTATACACATTAAATTTTACACAAATTGATAAATTGTCGATAACAATGACAAAGATTTCGAAAAAATTTCCACTAATTGCATTTCAAATAAAAATTAAACTGATGTAAGAATTATAATTCGGATGTAAGAATTAAAATTTACTTACTTTTACAATAAAGTGTATATTCCTTAAAGTTTAAATATATTATAAAAGAGAGATTCTAATTTGTATACTTTAATTTTATAATTCTTATCACATTAATTTATACTATATTTTTTGAAAAATATTTTCAAACTATTATTTACTTAATTCAGATTTAGGCTCAATGTACTCAATTTTTTTTTATCTTATTTGGCTACTAAATATATATTTTTGTATTAACTTATTAAAACTCATTGAATAAATTGATTTTAGGAAACGATTTCACGAATTAAAAAAAATCATATTTAAATTAATTTTCGACGTGAATAAATTTTCTTTACTAAACAACATGCCGTTTAAAAAACTATTCGTTAAATATTAACTCTAAAAATGTTTAAATTTTAAGTTAAAACTCATTTACTTTTATTTATTTATTTTTTAAGGAATGGTAATCATTGAGTAGATCTAGTACTAAAGTGCTATGGGTGAGCTCCATTGCACTGAATTAACCCCATTTTTTACATTACTTCGTTTAAGAAAAATATGCAAGCACATTATAAAATCATGCGTTTATAATGTTTGCAGTTTTTATTCTATTTTAAAGCCAGATGATGCTCTTTACTTATATTTCTTACACTACGGAAAACCTACTTATCTGTTATTTGTAAATTTTCAGTAAATGCAATTTTTTTAATTACATTCAAGGTTTCTTAGCAATTATTTCAATTAATTTAATACCGTTCATTTTACTTATGTTTCTTATGAAAGCCAAACACTTTATTTTTAAGTATCGCTACTTAATGTTACATTTTTCTATATAAATCTGTTGAAGACAGCAATGTTACTAAGTTTTTTTTTTTATCAAAAACATTTTTCAATAAAAAATTTTATATTAATGATTTTCCTTTTTTATTATTTATTAAGTCTATTAAGTTATTTTTATGAACAGTCTCAAAATTCTTCTTCATTTTGTATTACAAGTGAAGAAGAATTTTGAAAATTTCTCCCACATATATCGAATACTCATATTATAAATTTCCCGATAAATTTTAAAGTGATGTTTGATTATTTTCGTACTTTTGATTTTTTTATACTACATTGTCCTTTTTTACATCTTGAAAAAGCATTGATGCCTCTATATTATAATAAATTTCGGTAAGTAATTTAAAGTACTTTTTAAGATATTGGCTTTTTTACCAGTATTATTTTTACATTTTTTGAAATTCTGTCTAAGAGTTTTATAATTGATAAATTACTGAAATCTATCAATTTAAGATTGTTAAATGACATATTTCTATTCGATAGTGTTAGTACTTATAAAAATAAATTTGTTTATTTTCTTAAAAACAAGTTAACATTAAAATATCTATAAAAAACATTTATTGTAAATTAACACTTGCAAAATCTAAAACATAGATGTATTAAAATTAATATAAATTTAATTACGTTGAAGTTAATATTAATATTCCATTTAAAATATAAAATAAATTCTTTATTTAAATGGGATATTTCAAAAAATAATTGATTTTAAGTTATCATAAGGTTTAAAATACTGCATTTATAGGAATAGTTTGCATATTTTATTTAAACAAAAATTAAATGAAATTGTAAGTGAAAAGATTATTTTGTTGGGAAAAAGGGGTATTGATTATGATGACATAAACTTGAGATTCACAGGTAATTATCAAATTTACCGAAATAAAATAATTTCTTTAATATAAATATATTTGTATGTTGAAATGAAAAGAGAAAATCTCAAAGAGCAGTAAACAAAAATTGCAGGTAATATTTATCTTAAAATAGGTTGATAAATTTCATATTCTTCTTTGAGCTTTTCTTTGCAAGGTATCACATTTTAAATATCATTTTTTAGTGTTTATCTAGTAAACGCGCGCGGTAATCAAAAAACTTTTTTTTAAATGAAAACTCTCCGCTTCAACAAAAAAGTTAGGGCATACTACTTTCTCTTTTTATTCTTAAATTAGAAAGGGTTATTTTAACTATAATAATAGCTTAATTTCATTGTTTTTTTAAATATATGTTTGATAATTTTATTAAAGAATTTGCTCATTTATTATTACGATAAATTTTTATTTATTGTTATTATTATTTAGAATTCTTGTTATTATTTATACTCAATAAACAATATATTCTGCAGTTTAACTTATAATAAGAATAAGTTTATTAAGAGCTTTACGCCATTGTTTAAAATTATTTGTAATGCATGTATGATACAGATATATTACAAGAAAACATTGTGTAAATTTTTCATTTTATTAGAAAATCCTATAAAATCCAAAATTTAAATTTTTATTTTAATAATATAAATTTATTTAAACCATTGTGCGTTTGCTTAAGTTTTCATTTGCATGAATTATAAGAAAAAAGATGTTCGTAAATAATCATAATAAATTATAAGGAAATTAGTCTTCATAATGAGTTAATATGAAATGATATAAAGCTCATTTATTTGTCACAAAATCAATTCACTGAAAGTTGTCTTAAAAATTGTTTTACTTAGAGAAAGAAGATAATTGATTTTTAATAAATGTTATTTGAAAGCCCGAATAAAAAAATGAAAAATAATTTTAGTTTCAAAGGAATTTATACTTATTTCTACATCACTAAATGTTTGATTAACTTATGTAATAAATAATATTAACAGTTGAAGATGTCTTGATTTCAATGATCTATTGCTTTTATTTTTACATTTTATACTGCATTTATAATTATATTCTATTGAATTTTTAATTATATTTTATTGCATTTATAATTAAAACCTGTCGGTTGATGTAATACAGTCATCATAAAATTAATACATCCTCCTTTGATAGTGCATTCTTTAAGCAGTTGGAAAATATATACTCATTATTCCTTGAAAAAATTAATACTTTACATACAATAAATTAATATTTTTTAATCTAAGAAATTTTTAAATCACTTATTATAAATGAATTATTAAATAACTTAATATTTTTTAAAAGATCTATTTGCAAAGCAAATTTTTGAAGACATTGATTTAGAGTAATGTTTATTTAACTTAAATTTTAATTCACTTTCAGTTGAATAATCACTTATTATGAATTGTATTTAGCAAATTTTTAATCTTATAAAATGCATTTGGCTTTTAAAATTTATAACTTAAAGATACTTTATTTCATTAACTCTAAGGCCTTCAAGAGTTTCAATAACACAAAATAATAAAAAAATTCTATAAAAATAATTAAAAACTTATCAATGTATAAATTTGGAAAGATTATAGTTATTGAAAATTTTCCTCTACTAGAGACATTTTTCATATTTTTGTCATCAAAGTATATTTAAGTTACAAAAGATTATTATATTTCACAATTTAAAATCACACGAAGATAATTTTTTAAATTAAAATTAAACATTGAATAAATATAAAACTGTTTTAAAATCTATAAACATAAATATTTATTTTATAAAGCTTTTCATATTCAGAACTACTGAAAAATGTATGTTGTACGAAAAGAAACATTATAAAATAAATATTAGTTTATAAAATGTTGAAGTATTTAAAAATATATTCACTTAATCTGAAATTTAAAACAATATTGTATTCCTTAAGCAGAAGTTAGAATTAATTTATCGAAAATTTCTACTTATAACTTGAAAACTTCTACTATTGGCATTAAGAAGATGTCTTAAATATATTTTTAAGACAATCTTCTATAATAATAATAGAATAAATATAAAAGTATATTCACATTAATATTGTAAATAATTCGGAAGCTTATTTCAATTTAATATATTTTCAAATATAAGAGAGTTTTTACTATGCAGAAAACCCCTTTGGAAAATCTTTTTTAAAGTTGTAAAATAATATTCCTTTTATTCTTTGCACAAACTTTCTTGTCAGTTGATCTTGATGAATGGTACTTGAATCTTCTTCGAAGCTTCAAACTAAAAACACTTCATTAACTTTGGACTATTAGAAAATTAAGTTAAGCACACATTGGTGGAGTATATGAGAAGTAAAAGACAAAATTGAGGTGCCGTCACGTTTTGTAGGGTAGAAGTAAATTGGTAACACTACATTTACCCTCTCAATAAATGAGACTGAAGCAAACTTTCAAAAAGAATGGCAACAATTAATCAGTTTGAAGCAATTAAATTTGAATATTTTAATGAGTTTTTGATCAGTTTTTTTTCACATTTGCTCATTCATAGTTAGTGTAGAATGATTATCAAGTATAAAAAATTTATATATTTAAAATATATTGAAGATATTTTAATACTCCACAACTTTAATTAGTTTTTATAGGAAGTAGCTTAGGCAATAAAGTTTAGAACACTTCAACTTCACTTTATGGGATGTCTACTAAATTAAATATTCTTACCATTTTCTTTAAAATGATATATTTGAAATTAATTCACATTCCTTAAATATATTTAATTAATATAATGCATATTATAATTTATGCAACATGACATACGCGTACATTATTATTGTTACGATTGCTGTATAATTTAAAATTATTAACAATTTTGATATATATGTATAACTTTTTCCATGATTTAATTTCATGTATTCGGTTATAAAGGTATTTTGATAAAATGTTTTATCAAAATGATCACATTAAATAAAATATAAATTTTCTTAAGTTCTATACATGTTTATATAATATATTGATATTTAAGTGATATTTCTCTTTAAGTGATATATTTAAGTGATATTCTCTTTAAAATAAAGTTTTAAAAAATTCAAGTATTTTAAAAATATTTGTTTGAAAATCTCTAAGTAAATACATAATTTCTAATATATAGTATTAATTTTACCTATTGCTAAAATTTAATCTTACGGAATTCTTCCTAAGTATTATCTTAACAAACTGTTGAAAATTGATACCTTTTCTGAAAAAAAAAGATATTTGTGATAAATAATTATGCTAATGATGATAAACTGTAATGATAATGATAATAAACTGTGTTTAACTCAATATAATTTTATTATTTTTCTGATACGTTTATTGTAATGTAAGAGAATCTTAAATACAGTAAAAATATTTCAATGAAATTTTTCGTGAATTGTGAAATACTCACATGTCTGTAAAATGAAGATCATTTAAAAGCACATGGTAATTGAACTTAAAAGAAAGAATACCATTTGTAGAAATATCATTCATATGGTCAAAAATTATATGCGAATTACAGGAAGGCACCTGATGACAACGAGCGGATGCCACAATGAAGAGAACACAAGAGCCTGTAAGAAATAGGGAATTATGTTCATAACCGATCCATTCAATGCTCAGGGCCACGACCACATTAGTATGACACAGAGGATCCAAGTGTATGTAGTTTTATGTAGTAGAACTATCGACCACCCGGGGTGCGGGCGTACACAAATGGCAGCAGATCCAAGGAACTCAGAATCACCCCAAGTGTCATCTGTAGACTGTGACATCGATTATAAGAAGATTGGAGATATAAGTAGACGTTACAATAAAGATTGCTCTTAAATGACGCTAGCGTAAAGGTTGCCAAATGATGACCGATACTTGGCAGTAACCACTAAAAAACAGACTGAGTGTCTGCAGCGGATTTGTCGTGTCTGTTTTTTGTCAGCTACGGGTACGACTATTTAAAGGCAAACCGCGCACTAACGCTTAGGACAGTATGCTCTATATACTCGCAAGCCTGTCAGATGTGCTCCAGCGGTTAGACTTGAATAGAGAACATGTAATGTAGACATTGTCCAGATAATGTTGTTTTTTCCACGAGTCGAAGTTTAGTTTCACGTCGAAAATTCATATGGAGGAGGTTAGATCACTAAGACAGCATCGTTGAACTCTAACGTTACCGTGGTGCATGAGTTCTCATTTGAAGAGACAATATACTGACAGTATTCTAGAACAAAATGTCCGTTTATTTAGCGGTGCTTTGAGTGCTGAATTTGTGTTTATGAATAACAATGCTCGTCTTCACTGTTCGTAACATAGTTAATGACTGCTTTTAGTCAGAAGATATCGTCAGTATGGAATGGCTGATATTCTCTCCTGACTTGGATTTGATAGAGTACATGAGGGACATATGTGGCCGATAAATACACAATATCAAACTCCTACATTTGTATCGGATTTCCGGAGAACTTCGCTTGCTTGCTGAGTGAAGTTCTTTGCCCCAAGAGAGGCTCGATAATTTGATTCTCAACATTACTTGGCGTTCTACGGACTATATTTCTTCATATGTATACAGTGCATTAAATATCATACTAAAACTCTGCTTCAATAGCCATATAATTACAAAATGTAATAAATAAAAGTAATTTTTTGCATGCAATTTTTAACAACGCTTCCATTTCACTGGTTTATTTCAAATAAAGTAATTTTGTGTTTTGTTTTGCAAAATTGTACTTTAACTATTTTTTTTATTTTTGAGTCAATTGCTATGTAATCTCTCTTGCTTTGGAATCAATTGTCATGGAACTTTTATCTATATATCTCTGAATATCAAAATTTATTTTTTTATTTAATTTCATTTATACCTCTACATTATAAACTTTACTTGTAAGACCATTTTGCCCATGTTATATTTGTGTATTGCTGCGTACTTTTTTAAAAAACAATTTCACGGCATCAGTAGGAAAATTTTAATTGATTTCCATACCCTTAACTAGAATCCTTACTTATTTGTTTTTACAACTACTTTTTGCATTAATAGTTGTTAATTTCGGCTGTTGCTTTACGACATTTGTTTCCTTATTGTTTCGTTTCATTTAGCATTTAGTTCCAGATCTTGGACATCATTTTAAAGCAGGGATAATTTTTCCATTTCTCTATACCACTGTAACTGACGGAAAACATGACATTTAAAAAAATATTGTGAAGTAGTGTATAATATTTTTTTCAAAATTATTATGATGTGTCTTAAAATTTTACGCAATTTTAGAGTTTTCTGTTTTGTCTTAATTACACTGATAAAATATTTTTATTTTATCTTTATTATTAATTGAATTATCATAGAATGTACATTGATTTTCAGTAAATCATTTGCTGATTCAATTCAATATGACTTATCACTTCTGAAATAAAGCATATATAACATAACTATATTGCAGAAAATTCCTTACAAAATGGTACTGTTAAGTTCGTTTGTGTTCAAATCCATATCAGCTATAATTATGGGATTATTTACATGGGAAGAGCAAGGTAAATAAGGTTTTAATTTTTTTCTCAGTTTCTTCTCAATGAAATTTAGACATTTAAGTTGAAATATAAGCTTGTTATTTTTTTTCATAATCTATAATCAATAACAAACCTAAAATATAACCTTTTTATTCTTAAAATATTGTTTTTGATAGATAAAAACAAATTAAAATATGTTTTTTTAATCTTAAAAAGAAAACTAAAATAACTTAATTTTGTTTTAGTTTATCTTTCATTCCTGAATTATTGGTACTTATATCAAATAAAAGATATTGCTTAGTCAAATTTTGGTTATGCTTTTTTATTAAACGCATTGAAAAGTTTCTAAGCATATCAACATATAAATAAAATTTAAAATAACATAAAATTCATGCTTTTTTAAAACTATTTTTATATAATACTGATTTAGTAAACGTTTTAATCATCAAATGCAATGTGATAATAATATTACTCGTATTTATTTAAATGTTTAAAAGTATTCTTAATTGCTATTTTAAGATCCATCTGGAAGCACTATTGTTTACAAAATTACAAAATCAAACAGAAGACATTTTACATAAACTGTAAATCCAGATTGAAATATCAAATTGCGTGATCTAATATACATTCGTGCAGAGATTCTGTCCTTTACTTGATTTTCTTCTCTAACGTGCACTTTCAGAAAGAATACAGAGAAAGCATGCAACCATAGTCTCCACACATTTTATAACGAAATTCTAAACTTTTCACAATGATTTATTATTTGAAGTTTGAATTTGTGGAGTCTTAAACGCAGAACGTTAAAACAAATTTTTAACATTCAAAACAAATTTTGAACTGAAAAAGCATTTACGATTTAATTATTAAAATCTATTTAAATTATTGAATTTGATCTTTTAAATCATCTAAAACAAAAGTAAGAAGTTAAAGGTTTTTCAATTAACAAAATTTAAGTAAGCAAAATGCTAGAGTGATTTTAATAATCTTTCTTTTTAAAAAATTTTAATAAATTAATTAGTTTATAGTTACTTTAAAGTATTTTGACAACCCAAACTAAAAAATGAATGTGTGTGTGAGCAGTTTCTATTTGAATAATAGTCTGATCAAATTTAGACACAATTTTTATAAGTATAAGATGTATCATTTTTTCAATTATTTTTCAATTTTCATTTATATGTTGAAACAAACTCATCCTTCTATTCATAAATTTATAATTATTTACTTTTCAAGGGTTTATTCTTGTATGGAATAGATTTTTAGTTTATTTTCTGATATTATTTTCTTATATTTTTTTTAAATTTAGTTTAAAATGTGATTTGAAATAAGCAACTTTTTTGCCATTAGAAATAAAAAGAAAAATCATCTGTAATGTTTTACTGCAAAAAGAATTTTATATTAAAGTTACGACTATATTTATACAATTCTTATAAAAAAATTGTAATGAAATGTGCTTAATCTCAATTAAATGCGCTGACATAAAATTGAAAAAACGAAATTTTTTTTAAATAATACTCAAAGGCATTTATAGTTGTTTCCACATAAATTGATTCAAAATAAGTATTTTTCTTTATTTTTAGTGTGTAAGTTCCAGGTACTTTTGCAAGTTCTTATCAAAGAAATCGAAAATTTAAAGGTTGGTACAAAATAATGTACTAAACATACATACATTGGAAAATTGGTGCATAATGTCAAAAACAATCAAACTTTTCAGTTTGGTAACTAAAACAATTAAATGTAAAAAAACAAGAAAGTTTGTGCCCCTTTTAATGATCCAAAATAACATAACCTAATAAAAATGTAACCTATTGTTAGTTTTGGTAGTAATCACCATCAGCATCCAGCACCTTCTCTCCACATGTCTCCAGTTATTCAATCCTCTGATGGTAAAGTTGTAGAGTTTTGGACATAACTCGGTGAGTATTTGGCGCAAGTCTATATCATTGGCTAATGGTTTTCCACGAAGATGATTGTCCAGGAATGCAATAAGTGGTAATCTAATGGTGTGAGATCAGATGAATAAGGAGAAGGGTACAAAGTCTAACAACCAAGTCACTCTATGGTATTCATGGACACCAGTGCAGCATGCGGACATGCGTTATCGGAAAAGAACAGTATACCCTTGAGAATAACCAGATCTGGCTCTTTCTATTGCTATGTCTGTTTCAATTGCTGCGAAAAGAGTTCCTCAGTGATCGTTTGGTCCATTGCAAACAGCTCATAGTGAACCACCTGACGACTAGTCCACTAGATACTAGCTTCATCCCAAATGAACTAACCTGCCGACCTGAATTTATGAAAATAATGTCGTACCATACGTTCATTCACAGCATTATCCTCAAACGCTTGACATATCAGGCGATCTGATACATCAGCTAATAAACTCACTTTGAAGTCGCAAGACATGCAACACTGAATGATTTCTTTCGACAAGTAAAATATTTTTTCCTCTACTATTCGAGTTTCAATTGATGAATGTGTGTGGTGGACCTGCTTTTATAACGACTGGTATTCTTTTCAATTGACCGGTGCCTCATGCGCGTCATACAATAGATTGCATACTTATTTTCTTTTCATTAAATAGGAATGCGAAAATAGCAAGAACATTCTTGTTTATCTTATATAATAAATAATATGTAATTTAGATATTTACAAACTAAAACAAAATTGTTTATACTTCAAAATGACTTCAAAATATTTTAGAATGAAGAAAAGGAGATTGACAAAAAGATTTGTCTTTTACATTGCCAAAAAGTAATAAAAATCAATAAATAGTATTGTGAGGTTATTTGAATCTTAAATATTTAACATAAGTATAATGTATAATTTCATAGAAATTATATTCTTTGTGAATCGAAATGCTGATTATTTTAATATGTCTGAAGTTAAAAGTCATGACTTGTATAAAAAAGAATGCATGCTATGCAAATCACACTTTTTGTGATAATTTGATAATGGATAGAAAAATTTTTTTGCTTAGCTTTAAGAAAAGAATAATCTTATATGGGAAAAACGTGGATTAAAAAAGTGGTGATACATTTATTTAAAGTAATCATAAAGAAGTAGTGCAAGAGACTAGCAATAGATACTTAAATACATCTGCACTTTATAATAGAAAATAAGTGAAATGTAACTGAATTTATAGTAAATTAGTTGAAGAAATTTGAAAATAAAAAGATTTCGTGTAACAAATTGTAACTTATAACAATTTGTTTTGATCATAGTGTCAAAGACAATAGAACTAAAAGAACAGTTTTGAATTTTAAAGCATAGATATTCACATAATGAGCTAATAATAAAAACGCTTCTTATTCTTTTTATTATAAAACTACTCTAAATTTGGGGTCTACTATAATATGATTGATGAGTATGATGCAATTCGAAAAATTACATGTTAAATTGAGATGGAATAGTTTGTTATTTGGCAAAGTAAAAAGCAAATAATTGATGTACGATAAACTTATTTTTTAAAACTTAATGAAGCGTTTAACTCAAAATTATAATAACAAATAAAATACAACTTTCTATACAGAACAAAAATATAATAACAAAATATTCTTGATGAAAAATCACAAATATATGACGATACACTTCATAATGAACAGTACACATTTAATAAGCAAATTAATTCTGTATATCCAATTATTTTAAGACTGTAAAATTTATCATGTATAAAGGAAAAGTATCTGAATAACATATTGAAGTGATGTAATCTATTAAAACATAGAGAAAAAATATTCTTATACTACAAAGATACTTTTCCATACTTCAAGGGTTAGTAAAATTAAACTAAGAAAAAATAAAAATATGAATAATATTCACTAATTTAAATATCAACAACTAAATGTTTAATACACAATTTCATAGAAATGTTCAAACGTGATACATTTTACAATTTCTTGTTTTAAACTTCAATAGCAAAAATCTAAAACAAAATTTATTATGGTAATGCATCGTAATATTAATGCGGACCTTTCTTGATTTTTGATATTATAAAAAACAAATATTTTATTAGTTTTATCAAAATATTTTCAAAACATTTTCACAATTTTGTATAAACATTTTGTTTGATACATAAGCGCAATGATGCATTGCATATTCTTCTGACTATCAACAAGATATCCTTTCGGGAATAATACAGTATGCACCCTACCAAAAGCTGAAATGTTTTAAAATATATTGTTTGCTTAAGTTCATAAGAAGAACTAGAGCAAGCCTTTTGTTAAGTGGTTAGAAGAAAAAATGTGAGGATCACATATTATAAAAACAACTCAACGAAATATTAAAATTCCTAACATATCTTAACAGATTTCAGGGAAAGTCTTGACAAAGTTATTAAGACTAACTAAAAATTAATGTATTTTGTGCTGTATAAGAAGACAAAATTATCATCCTGTTTTTTCTGAAAGAAAATACTTTAAATGATAAGCATTACTTGTCCTGTTGAAATTTGATTGTTTCCACAAGTAGATAAAAAATAACGCATTTAATCTTTCAACAGTATGGTACATCTAGTTTTAGACATTTTCTGAACATGAATAATTGAATGAGCAATTACCAAGTCATTAGATTGGTCACAAAACCTATTTCAACGGTTCCCCTTATTAGTGAACCACATTCAGAGCCGACATATTTCCTGTGATTAAGCGTTTTCGGTAACTTAAAAGAGAAAGGATTTTTTGCATCTTCCAGATGTCATTGTTGAGCTGAAATCAAATGTAACTGCACATGCCGAAAATGTAACGTTAGATTCTGATATGAATCCTGTTATAGAACGGATATAGTTCATGTTTCTGTTAGATGCTTTGTTAAATATGTATAACTTTGTACTATTAGTAATACTGAATATTATAATTTATTTTTTTCAACGACTTTTTTTTATAGTTTTACTCTAAAAATTCTTCGAACATAAATTGTTCTTTCTAAATTATCTTCAAAAATCTTTGTTTTAACATTGAATAAAATATGAATTAAATTTATGATTATAAAGACCATATTACTTCTTCACGCATCTGTAACTTGAAAAATAATGCTACATTTTGAAGGAAAACAATACACCAAAATATACCAAATACTTTTACCAATGTATCTGTTACCACCATTTTTAGTACCTAGTCCAGTCACATTAATGGGAACACTTATCAAAAGACAGAATAACTACCTTCTGCTGTGAGACATAACAGTAAGAAAGTCAATTATTTTCCTGATATTTTTCACAGGGTTGAGTTTTGTGGAATCTAATGCAGTGGTCAGCTGTGCTAGATTACGTCTGTGAGTATCCATGTCCGAAACAACCCGATCACGATGGTCCCACAGATTCTTGATTGGGTTTCAGTGAGGTGAGTTTGCTGGGCAGGAGATAACTATAAATTCATCTTGGTGCTTTTCAAACCACGCACCTATACTACCAGATGTATAGTAATTTACATTACTCTGCTGGTAGATGTCACCATACTGAAGAAAAACAATACCTACATTGGAATGGACATGGTCCGCAAGAAAAGATGCATACTTATATAGATCCGTCGTAAATTCTTCAGTGATGAGTGAACGTAGAGAATACCAGGAAACATTACCCAGGCATTCCGCCTTCAAATTTGACAGTTCTGACAATGGATGCAGGTTGTTTACTTTCAAGCTTTTCATGCCAAATATGTCAATGTCTAACTGTCCGATGAAGCATAAAACGTGATTCATTGGAAAACGCTACCTGTCGCCATTTAGTGGAAGTTTAGTTGTAGTACTCCCGGGGAATTTGTTATCTTCTTCGCCTATGAAGAGCAGTCATCCTATGTGCATAAACCAGGCGTTTGCTTCAAAGTCTCAGACACAGTAATGTTTCCTGATCTGTAGTTTAAGAGACACAGCTTGGAGCCCCTTGGTTGATCTGGAAGGTCAGTTTCTCAACGAAAGTCAGTCCATTCCTCCTAACGCATATCCGCAGCCGTCGTTCAATCCTGTAATCTATGCTCGTGGTGCAACACATTTGCCAAGGTCAAGCAATAATTTCTTTTCCATTCATTATTATTAAAATGTCTTTAGTATAATTTAATATTTAAACATTTTCATATGTTGTTTTAAATGGGAAAACTGTTCTCTAACTGCTTTTTTATAAGTATAATTTATATAGAAATGATTTGAAAAATATCAAATGTATTAATGACAAAAAATATCAGTGAAATTCTATTCAAAATTTGCTAAATTTAAAAATTTGAATTAATAAAAAGATAAATGTATAGTTATTTTATTAAATTGTGGAAACCACACACACTTACATGTGATTCATAAGATTCAATTTCACCTTAATGTAATTATTCAAAATATTTTCCTTATTTTGATACAGAAGTATTTAGACTATTTTCTCATACAAATATCCCCTGTGGCTTCATATATATTTGAAAATATTATCTGAAAGTTTCACATTTAATCAGTAAACGAATTTTATAAAAAAATAAATGTACATTAAAATATATGAATTAATTATCAAAGAGTGAAATGTCTTCTCCGAAATAAATATTTTAGATTTTAAATTTCCATACTCTTCTTTATTCTCTTTCAAAATTTTGTCCCCAGACTGTTGAGAATAAAATTAATTAACTTGTAATAGTCGTGATTAACATTTCTTAGCACATATTAGTTATATTATGTAAATTAAGCAGTTATGTGAATTGAAAATGTAATAAATGTTTTTAATAAAATTATAAATGTTACACCAATGATTATTTGAATTTTAAGCACTTTAGTTATCAGTGGTTAGTTTTTAGTATGATGGTAGTTTAAGTATAAATTTTTAATTGATAAATTTAAATACAATATTGAAAATATTGATCAAAGAGAAAATGCTTTTAAGGCTATGGTTAAGTATATATATGTAGCTTCTATTGTACTCATTAAAGAAATGTTTTCATTGCAATACAGTAATTCAAGTACTAGTCTAATTTACAGTAATTCAAGTACTAGTCTAATTTACAGTAATTCAAGTACTAGTTTTGATTGAAAATTTTGGTAATAATAAAAATATTCTTATGATAAATATAAAAATTTTAAAGATTCTTTAGAAAATATGCATGTCTACATTTCATATAGTACATTTTTAAATGTTTAAATATATTTTTTCGTTTAAAACATGAAATTTTTCATGATAACGAAATAATCTTTAGAAATATTAAAACTAAAATTTTCTATTTTGAAGAAATTTAATATAAAATTTAGTAATATTCTTGATAATTATTGAGCACAATAATCGATATTTAAACTATAATGTAACCATTTGAAATTGATAACAATTAAATTTCGTATATCCAATGATATTGAAAACTTTTAATACTACTTTCAATATTTGAAAATAAAATATAATAAAAATAAAGCAATTTTTATTTAAGTGTACCATGAATGATCATAAAATGAAGTAAGATAATTATAATAAGCGAATAAATCTAAAAAATGAGATTTGGAATCTGGATTAAATAACGAATAGTAGTACACATTCAATTACGACATCAAAATTAGAACAGCCGGCTTCGGTGTAGTATTTGGTACTCATTGGTTTGGCGAAACATTTTGCTGTAAATCTTGGCAATAAAATTTAATTTTTGGTAATCCTGATAACTCAGCTGTATATTTTAGCTTTTGCATAGCTGCAACGACAATCTTGTTAGGCAAATCTTGGTGCCTAAACTTGAGTAAAAAAATCGTCAAAAAATCTATCTATCTATCTATCTATCTATCTATGTATATATATATATATATATATATATATATATATATATATATATATATATATATATATATATATATATATATATATATATATATATATATATATATATATATATACATATATATATATATATATATATATATATATATATATATATATATATATATATAAATCCTATGCTATCCATTATAATATGTCTACTATACAAGAAGAGATGTTACCTTATGAAGTGCTTATAATCATACTTGTTGTTAATTCTGAATATCTTAATGACATCAAGTCTTTGTAGGCTGGTTTATATAATTTCAACTGATTTCAGATTGTAAATTATCTCTATTAATTAAGTAAAGTATTTTACAGATACTTTTCTATTATCCACAAAGTTATTTGATTATTTATTGATATTTCATCATGTAAAAACCCATTTTCTTTTTAGTATATTTGTTGGAAAACATTTTACTTTTATACATCTTCAAGTTATTAAATCATAGAAATTCCTTTAGTTTGGATCTTTTTATATTGATTTTTAATTTCTACTAAATATTTATCTTAAATCTCCGAAGATCTTCTGAAAAGATTTAGTAATTAATAAATTAAATTTATTAAAATTTTTAGTGTATTTTTCATTGTATATTCTCAGCTTAGACTAAAACTATTTCTTATTTAAGGTTTGATTAGTAAATAAGACAAATCTTATTTAAGGAATAATTTCTTGTAAGTTAATATGAACTTCATTTATACAATATATTAATTCTATTTCAAATCAATAATTAAAATAAAAATATAAAATATCGGAAATTTATTGTGAAGAAAAGAGTATTTGAAAAAATTAAAAGAATAATTTTCAGGAAAATCCCCTTTATTAATAAGTAAACCGAAATCAAATAATTGTTAAGACGTATTTAAACAGTTTACACAGTTTAAATACGTCTCAACAATTATTTGATTTTGGTTTACTTATTAATATACTGTATAATAATATAGCAAATACTAAAATTATATTGAACATTCAGAGCAGAAAATTATCTGTTGGATATTTGATTAAAATTTTAAAGATATTCTTTAATCTTGTATTGTTCAAGAAATTTTAGAACATATATATATTTCTAAAAGGAAAAAAAGCAACTGCTTTATCAATTTTTTTTAGTATTCCCTTATTTAACTTATCCATCTCTTCCTAATTACAGTTGCTTAATAAAAGGATCCAATTTTTCTATTCAGTGCTAGTACCACATATAAATCAAAGTAATTATTACGTGTTTTTTTATTCACATTTTTTTTCAAAAAAAGTAGTTAACCTAATCAAATTTTAAAACTACCTAGCTGTAGCTTTTTTTAATATTTTCCTGTACCATTTTCTTAAATATTTTATATGAACCTTGTTACTTGATTTTTTGTTCTTTGAATATACTTAATGGAAAGTTATTTCCTCAAGTTGAATTTGCATATTATTAGCATGCTTTTTTATTTCCCGAAATTACGATAAATTTCTTGATTTAGTCCTTAAGTAAATCAAATGTTTCTGAGAAACTGCTTAGAAGAAATTCTTTATTAAAAATCACAAATTTGCCTTTTAAATACTTCTAGTAATCTGCATTGAAAAAAATATTTTAAAATTTATATTTACTTATTTTAAAGCAAGACTTTTTAAATTCTTATATGAAATTCCTTTTAAACTTTATCAATCTTATGAGGAATTTAAACTAAAATCAGTTTGAATTCATATTAATTCACCTTTTTGTAAATTAAAGGTATCAGATAGCTTTACAATGAAAACTAAATGAGAAAATCATTTTCTTTAGTTATCAATTTTCTTAAATATTAGCTTCAATCTATCCAATCAACTCTTTATGAAACATGGGGATTGTGAAGGTTAAAGAGAAAAATTAACTCTAAAATATGAACCATAAAATTTAACAAGATCGATAATAAGATCAATGTCAGTACAACTTACCGAGAATTTATATTGAAATCTGTCACTTAGAAATGTACAATAACAAATAATATGCCAAGTATAACAATCTTTAAATATATCAGATAAATTATAAAAAAAGTTATTACCAAGTATTAAAATTATCCATCTTCATCGTTTAAAGAATACTATTTTACAGTAATCGCGTCAAAACTTTCAGATTACATAAAGTTGCTGTTACTTAATACCCTTGGACAAGCCAAGCTCGTTAGTTGACAGCTGAGAAATTAAATCAAAAGTGTGCGTCTTTCATTTAATCAGAGCACCACGATGGTGAAAGTACAAATTTGCTTTAAGACTCCTCCAATAGGTGGCACCCTCAGAGGATCTCCTCCCTCAGTTTTGACTTCTCGAAGGGGAGGAGGGCCAATACCCTATTCACTGGACTACCACTGTCCTAGATTGTATGAAGTAAATCATATAATTTGGGAAATCTAATTAATATGTTTAAACAAAATTTAGCCGCCCAACTTGTCTAGTGGTCAGCGTGCCTGACTGCGGATAAGGAGGTCCTGATATTGAATCCCGGTTCGGGCATGAATGTACTTTCTCTCTCGATTTATCCTGTCTTTGTCCTTTCCATGTATGAATGAGGTGTGAATGGTTGCCTTCCCTATAAATGGGTACCTATGGCATGTGTGTAGAGCAAAGTCGTACTTTCACCTACATGGTGCTCTGATTAAAAACGAAAGACGCTCCCAATTGACTTAAATACGCATAGCCAAGGCATAGCGAGCTTGACTTGTCCAAGTGTCATTATTAACAAAAATAACAAACAAACAGATATAATGCTAATTATTTGATGAAAAGTTCTTCATCTTTTTCAAAATCTAAAATGAAATTTAGCTACTTCAGTGAAGAAATACCCTTCAATTTGGAATGAATGTTTTGTTAAACCGAAACAACCTTATGTGACCATTATTGGAAAGTATAGATCCATTTAATAAAATTACTGCAACTGTAAAATTATTTCCAAATACTGTTATAATGTTTCTCTTTTATAACAGTTTCATATGTTTTTATAACAAAAGAAATTAAATTATGTTTAAAAAAATTATTCCCTTTTTAGTTATATTTCAATCATAATAAAAATTGAGATGATACTTTATTTGAACAATAATATTTTTGAAGTTAAATATTAAGCATATTTAACATTTAAAAACATTTAATTTATGTTACTGTTACGCTCACTTAATTTAAATATTTTTGTAAAATTATATTCAAATAAATTCAAGTAAACAACTAATTCTTATTAAGCTTTGAAGTTTGATAATAGATGATGAAAAATATCTAAAATTTAAGACTTGACTGAAAACATTTTAGTGGCAATTCAGATAAATTGTAAATTAAATTTCTGAACATAATTGATGTTATATTTTACTACACACACACACACACACACACACACACACACACACACACACACACACACACACACACACACACGCACACACACACACACACACACACACACACACACACACACACACACACACACACACACACACACACACACACACACACACACACACACACACATATATATATAATATGAAGTGGACACTGTCAATTATGTATACAAAATGAGAATTTTCATGGCAACATATTTAATCATAAATGTATGTAAAATTTATCATTATTTATATTTATATTGTATGCATCAAAATGTAGAATATTTTCTTTTCTATAAACTAAGTTAAGAAAAAAGTAAAACGTTTACTCTATTTCAGCTAAAATGTAAATTAAGTTATGATAGTGAATTTAGGACTTTGAAAGGAAAAGTTATATATAAATATTTAAAAAAATATGAAATCTAAAAATTGTAAATAGAAATAAAAATTTAAATTATTTTATACTTGAAGTGTATTATGTAGATAAGTTAATTTTACCATGTATGGGAATGATTCTCATTAAGAATAATGTGACTCCATATCTATTACTACAATAAAGCATATAAAATTATATTTTATTAATTGTTATCAAACCTTTGTTTTCTTTACTTTTTAACATTCATGAAATATTAATAAGTAAATAAATGTTTAAGATAATTTTGGTTATCTTTTTCATAAGGAATTATGAATCAATCTCTTAAACATTCTGGTATAAATGTTTCAGAGTCATTAAACAATGAAGAAACATATTTCATGGCCTATACTCTATTTTATTTATTTTAATTATAAAATGCGTCAATATGTATAGTTTAATATTTGAAAACAAGATTAAGCATGGCAAAAATGGAACAGAAAATTTTTCCAATTTTTTTTTCTGAAATTAAATCATATAGTTTTATATATCATCTATACTCTACTATAGTAAATTATATATCATCTATACTAAATCAAAAACATTAGTATAAGTTTTATTACGAGAGACGTAAAAATGTCGCATAATAACAAACTTTATTTAGCACAATAGAGTGTAACAAAATATTTCATTTATAAATTTACAAATCCAGGTTATACGAAAAATAAAAATAAAAGTAAAAATTTCTAGACAATAGATATTTTATATACAATAAGAAAAATATAATCAAAAATTTGAATGATAGTTTATTATTTTCTTATATATTTGAAAGAAAAATATAACAATCTAAAAAATAGAAGATTTAACTATCTGTTAAGTAATGTTTAAATTGCTAGAAACTCAGATGTGCATTTCAGAGCATTAATTTTCCTTATTTCCACTTTTAAAATATATTTTGGGTTCTTTAGAAAGTTACTGCTGAATAGTCAGAATACACTTTACACAAACATTCTTGTCACTTGATCTTTATAAGTGGCTTTCTAGCCACCCAGAAAGCTTCAAATCAAAAACACTTCATCAGACTCATACAATTTGAAATCGGCGCAAAACTCTCATTGACGAAATATAAATTGGTAGAGACAAAAGCAAGTTGTCGAACACGTTCTCTGGTAAGTATCTGGAGACGTGACAACAAATACATTGTTTCGATGAGTGAATTTAGAACAAATATTAAGACAATAACAACAATTAATCAACGAAGCGTTTAAATTTGACTAATTTTTGAAATATTGATCAGAACTTTGAAGAACAGATTTATAGTTATTTTCAACAAAAACGTATTTTGAATAAGGGTAAAATGCTATAAATAAGAGTAGGAAAGAGATTCTGAAATGCTATAATGCTAGACAGCTATAAGTAGTTCTTTGTTTTGGTTTGGGAGTAAAAGTTAAGTGCTCTTGAGAACCTATTTCTAGAGATATTGCTTTGTTTCAATACAGAGTTAAATATTAATCAAGCATTCATTATGAATATTACTAAAATAATAGCAATAAAGTCATTCAGGTTTCAATAAATTGAATATAATTATGAAATTAAAATGAATATATATTTTTTCTTTTTGATCAATAGCAAATTATTATGTAATTTACTTTATATATAATGCTATACCACACACATCATGCAATTTAAGTATTTATAAAATACTTCAAAATATTATAATAATTTCATTCTTAAACGTAAAACATACGACGGTAATGTAATTTTTCCGAAGAAATTATGCTATTTGAAAATATAATCAAGAAAAAAATTAATCCTTTTGAGATGAACTAAACGAACCATTGTCAAACTTTTTTGATGTTTTTGAAACAAAATGTGTAATCAGAACAAAAACGAAGAAGTATTTCTTCAATTCAAATTCTAATGTTATGATATGTAAAGATGTTATCAGTATAAATTGTTGGATAATTATCTTAATTACCTGAATTGCATGAAATATTTACTTGAAATTACATCAAATCATGGTATTTACTTTAAAAAAAATTGTAAATTAATATAAAATCCAAACCACAAAATTTAATTTGTTCTTACAAATTTCACTACATTGAATTGCAAGATAAAAAATTTGAAAGAATTGAAAGAAAATATGGTTGATGAAGTTGAAAATCTAAAAAAGGAAGAATTTTGCTTAAAATCTAAATACTAATATTTGATTTTTTGATATTAATATTTTTTGAAATATTTTTTATTTTTTATTGGATGTGGTAAGGTATTGGCTTTGTGGTTTTACCTGATATGAATGTTTGATTTATTAGTTGTTTGATAGAAAATTTAGAAGGGCATTTTCTCTTTCACAGAATATTTACTTAGATCAATAAATAGATATCATTATCCTACAATTTTAACTTTGAAATTAACTTTTAAATTTCATTTGCAATCAAAGGAACAAATAAAATATTTTCAAAATCCATGAGGCATCAATGAAAATAAAACTGTTCCTTTCAGTTTTGTGTTTAAAGACTATAGATTTTAATGTGTTTTTTTTTTTACGATTTACCACATGGAGGAATTAAAAAGAATTCATGTAAATGTATGTATGTATGTATATATATATATATATATATATATATATATATATATATATATATATATATATATATATATATATATATATATATATATATATATATATATATATATATATATATATATATATATATATATATATATATATATATATATATATATATATATATATATATATATATATATATATATATATATATATATATATATATATATATATATATATATATATATATATATATATATATATATATATATATATATATATATATATATATATATATATATATATATATATATATATATATATATATATATATATTATTATTTATTATTATATTATTATTTATTGCTATTGAATATTTAAATACATAATTAATCGATAACTCATAACTATAAAATCAATCTTGTTTTTTCACGTACCAATAAACCAAGAGGATGTACATTTGTGATTCCTTTGTATGTTCCAAAATCTGAAATGTGTTTTAAACAAAATATTTTTTTCTGCAAAATTTTATCGCAGATGTTCCTTGGAAGGTAATCAAAAATAAAAAGAGAATAATTTTCATTTTTGAGTGGATTCTATTTTCTTTTAAAATTAAGTTCTTGATTAATGGACTGATAATATTAAATTTATTAAATAAAAATGTAACTCAACATGTTAAAATATATGAAATCTAAAAAATAAATGCATGTTAAATTTCATGAAATCTAAGAAATGAAAACGTGTTGAAATGTAGAAAATTTGTAAAATGAACATATGTTAAAATACAAGAAATTTAAAAAATGAACACATGTTAAAGTACCTGAAAATAGCAAACATTAAAATAATGTATTGAAAAATTATTTGTTTGAGTGTGCTTATCTTATCATATTGGAGGTATTGAAAGCTTGATATTAAATAATGTAATATATACCGATAAATGCGATAAACTTTGTAAGTAATAAAATAATATGTTCAATTAATTATTCAAAGTAACCTAAATTATTTAAAATTTAATCCAACAATTTGAAAAATATGAGTTTTTCTTAAAATATATATAGTTTCTCCTCTCGCTTTACTTTTGAATAATAAAAAATTAAAAATATTACACAATTAAAACCTAAAAGTTCACACAGTAGAGTGAAAGCTTAGTAATATATAGGTGGCATATTTATTTGAAAAAAAATTGTACATGTTGTAAAAAAGAACATATTTCATGAAAAATTATTAGAAGTTAATGGTATTAACTAAACGTTTATTGTAATTTATATACTTTTTCATAGAACTATATGTAAATAAAAAAATAGAAAAAATAAAACATTTTGTTAATAGCAGATTTAAAATTTTTGTAAGAAGCGACTTATGCTTTCTGTTAATAATTTTAATTATAACCAAAATTAATTTTAATTTATTTAAACTACGTAAAAGAACTTAGTAGTCTTAACTTATACATATTTTCTGTTATAATTTAACTTTCAATGTTGAATTATACCGCAAACCTAAAAAGATACTTATAAAAATAAACAAGAATTAAAGAAATATGTTATTTTTAAAAATTAATTTTTAAAGTTATGTAGATATCACAAAAAATTAGATGAAAATTTTATGTGCTTATCTTTCTCTAAAAGCATCTAAAGGAATGAAGGATTTTATCACTAAGCAGATTTATTGTATGTATACATATTTATTATACATGTACATATATGTATTATATATGTGTGTGTGTCTGTGTTTGTGTATGTATGTATATGTATTTATATAATTACATGTGTACATTTAAGCGTTTACTCTGATGATGATTTTCAAATAATAAGCTAAGCGAATTTTAAAATACGAAATGCATTTTCTATTCGGCCCCTAACTGAATGCTGGGATTATGATGGAAACACATTTTCTTGTCTGCAGAGATAGTTGTCAGAGGCATTACTCCTCTCTAATAAGAGATAACCTCTTCATCTTCTTCTAGGGTTCAACCCCTCTTGTATGCAACTCCCGGATTCTGTCTTGGAGCACCCCTGCTCTCAAAGGTCCAAACTCGCACAAAAGATACTTTACAGAGAGCGTTAGCCCATAATGAGATGGCGAGTCACGTGATTGGAAAGGGCCGTGCGGTGACTCATCCTCTAACATGACTCCCTCCTCCATCACATACTTCAAGTGAAGATACAATTTTGAATGCATTTCCGAGACAGCGAATTCTTTGTGGCTGAAACTTTTAAGTATACATAAGAGGAATTTCAAAAGTTTCGAGTTGTGAGATTTAAATATAAGACATCAGAACTTAAAGCAGATGTCTTGCTGTTAAAGAAGAAAATTTTTATTTCTTTCTGTTTTCGATAAGGAATCAGCTACTGGTAAGTGTTAGGAAATTAATAAAC